>WNGS01000407.1:123037-147212 GCA_020271785.1 Procambarus virginalis
GTCCAGTGATGACTGTCATCCTTCCTCCAGGGTGTCCAGTGATGACTGTCATCCCTCCTCCAGGGTGTCAGTGATGACTGTCTTCTCTCCTCCAGGGTGTCCAGTGATGACTGTCTCCCCTCCTCCAGGTTGTCCAGTGATGACTGTCTTCTCTCCTCCAGGGTGTCCAGTGATGACTGTCATCCTTCCTCCAGGGTGTCCAGTGATGACTGTCTTTCTCCTCCAGGGGTGTCCAGTGATGACTGTCATCCCTCCTCCAGGTTGTCCAGTGATGACTGTCATCCCTCCTCCAGGGTGTCCATTGATGGACTGTCTCCCTCCTCCAGGGTGTCCAGTAATGACTGTCATCCCTCCTCCATGGTGTCCAGTGATGACTGTCTCCCTCCTCCAGGTTGTCCAGTGATGACTGTCATCCTCCTCCAGGGTCGTCCAGTGATGACTGTCTTCATCCTCCAGGGTGCTCCAGTGATTGACTGTCATCCCTCCTCCAGGGTGTCCAGTGATGACTGTCATCCTCCTCAGGGTGTCCAGTAATGACTGTCATCCCTCCTTCCCAGGGTGTCCAGTGATGACTGTCCTCCCTCTCCAGGGTGTCCAGTAATGACTGTCTCCCCTCCTCCAGGGGTGTCCAGTGATGACTGTCTCCCCTCCTCCAGGTGTGTCCAGTGATGACTGTCTTCCCTCCTCCAGGGTGTCCAGTGATGACTGTCATCCCTCCTCCAGGGGTGTCCAGTGATGACTGTCTTCCCTCCTCCAGGGTGTCCAGTGATGACTGTCATCCTTCCTCCAGGGGTGTCCAGTGATGACTGTCTCCCCTCCTCCAGGTTGTCCAGTGATGACTGTCATCCCTCCTCCAGTGAAGACTCCCATCATGACAATGGTGGACTCTCCGTAATGGGTTGTTCTTTACATATCCATGAACACTGGGCAAGATGGAGGATGGTTCGAGGAGGAGCCTCATCTCTAGTCTTGAGACGTTCCGCTTGCACTGATCGGACCCCGTCCAGTGATGACTGTCTTCCAGTGATGACTGTCTTCCTGTGATGACTGTCTTCCTGACTGTCTTCCTGACTGACATGCCTTCACCACCTGGAGAGGCGTTTGCGCGTTGACTCTTGTGTATGGGGCCATTGTCCGGGTTCTCGTGCCGTAGTGGTAAGACACCTGGCGTACACCAACTGTCTCTCACAGTTACTCAACCACTATCACAAAATCACAGAAGCTTTAGAAGAAATCACAGACTTATACACAGCTCTTTGCAAAGGCTTCAGGACAAATGTGACACATTGAATGATAGCACACAAAATGAGGTCAATGGGAATAACTAGAAAAGTAGAAGCTGGATACTCAATTTCCTGTCGAAACAAAGAGTAGCAATCAATCAAATAAAATCTAGTCCAAATGCAGTTCATAGCTCTGTACCTCAAGGTAGCAGTCCTTGTGACCTTGAGAGTACAGACATAATCAGCATGAAAAGTACCCTCGCTGAAGATATCGAAAAACTACAAGCAGATATTAATAAAGTTTCGATTGGGGCCAGCATAAAATAACATGATGTTTAACAGTGATAAATTCCAGTGTACCAGGTACGGCAAAAATGAGGATCTGAAACATAATACAGGATACAAATCACAATCAAATCTGCCATAGTAGAAAACATCATGTCAAGGATTTGGGAATAATGATGTCAGACGATCTAACGTTTAGGAGAGCATACCAAGCCAGTATTGCGTCAGCCAGAGAAAAATGATCGGTGGATTACAAAACTTTCAAATCCAGAATCCCACACAATGGTTGTACTCTTCAAATGCACTTGTGTTGTCTCGTCTTGAGTACTGCTCAGTACTCCATTCCCCCTTCAGAGCAGGCGAGAATTGCTGAAATTGAGGGAATACAGAGAACATATACGGCACGCATAGACGAGATAAAGCACCGTCGGCCGGCAGCTCGGCCGATCGGCTCCCGCACAACTAGGCACAACTTTTTGAACCACTGATTCTCGGCCCAGTTAGGGAAATCCAATGAGGGACCAGAAGCACGCTTGAATTTCATAAAGTAGGATGGAAGCATGGAATTAGGAGAGGATGAGAGGACACCGCTCCCTGCTCAGTGATGGGGTAGAGGGGAGAGCAGCACCGCCGCCACAGACCCCAGAGCTTCCAGAGGGAGGAAACACGATGACTGTCAGTGTTGGTCGGGATGGATGCCTTGTTAGGGGCTTTGTTGCTCTTATTTCCCTGCCCAGTCTTATTTTTGGGAGACATGATTGGTTAAGAATGGGCTGGGGTATATGTTGTGAAGAAACTTGTGAAGAAAAATATATATTAGAACATTAATTGATAGGACTAGATTATGTGAGAGGGATATTTAATTAACAATAATATTTACATTGAAGGGTTCTTATATTCTGGTTATGCTTTTGTTTCTGTCTCCCTTGCCAGACATAGGAATAATCTTGTTGCTCACAGAACTGGCAGACTGTGCTTGTTGATTATTAAATGTAATATAGAGCTAGTTGGTAGCTATTCTTAGAACTGTTAAGTAACTAGTAAGGGATGTCTGTGAAGACTTGTAATGATTGTTGCTGTACGATCAGTTGGAGTATCGTCCAGGCAGCGATCTTGAGAGCACTCCCTGGGAGCGGATTGGGTCGTCTCTGCTGGATCCTGCACTGGTTGGTCACACGACCTGTGGGCTTCGTCCTCACCTCTCCTCCTCTCCTCTCTTCTCTCACATTATTCTGTACTACCCAGTTAAGTATCTTATTATAGTGTACCGTGCACTGGCTAGGCTTTTGAGTGTATTTATTTGTATTCTCTAAGTCAGTGTTTGGGACCCTAAGGGTTAATCTAGGGTGGCTAGAGAGAACCAGTGTGGTAAAGTTACAGTGATACTTATGAGTGTTCTAGTGTCCCTTAAGGAAAGTAGTCTTTACGGTAGTTGGCGGTTGTAAGCCTTGTATCCTGCCTATGTGGATTCAAGGAGTTTAACATAAGGTAAAGTGGTAAAGTAATTTATTGTATTTTGTATATGGGGGTTATTAGGGGGTTTAATAAATAAGGAATAAGGTTTAGGAGTATCCTTTCACCCTGTTTGGAGTGGAGTAGGTGATTAACCTTTTGACTGCAGACTTTTATATAGGACAAGTATTATTTGCTGGGACTTGTCTTCCCTGGGGGCCGGGGTGATGCCTGACTCTCACTATTTTGGGAACTCTTTGACCTTAGCTATTGATCCTCACAGAACAACCACCAGTCCCCCCATAACAGTAGCTATGGAAGGTTAGATTAGGTTGGTTAGGGAAGGTTAGGTTAGGTTGGTTATGGAAGGTTAGGTTAGGTTGGTTATGGAAGATTAGGTTAGGTTGGTTAGGGAAGGTTAGGTAGGTTGGTTAGGGAAGGTTAGGTTAGGTTGGTTAGGGAAGGTTAGGTTGGTTATGGAAGATTAGGTTAGGTTGGTTATGGAAGATTAGGTTAGGTGGTTAGGGAAGTTAGGTTAGGTTGGTTAGGGAAGGTTAGGTTAGGTTGGTTAGGGAAGGTTAGGTTGGTTATGGAAGATTAGGTTGGTTAGGGAAGGTTTCGGTGTCTGTGAACAAATATTATGTCGATTTACTTCAAACATTATTTTAATGAAAAAACTTTAAGAGTAATATATATTTTTCACAGCTTGTGAGGTGGCTGCCTTGGAGACGTCTGTGCTGAAGAAGTCAAGCTGTGTGTCACCTGTGGTCGACGTCAGCACTACACAAGTGAAGGTGTGTGTCACCTGTGGTCGACGTCAGCACTACACAAGTCAAGGTGTGTGTCACCTGTGGCCGACGTCAGCACTTCACAAGTCAAGCTGTGTGTCACCTGTGGTCGACGTCAGCACTACACAAGTGAAGGTGTGTGTCACCTGTGGTCGACGTCAGCACTACACAAGTCAAGGTGTGTGTCACCTGTGGCCGACGTCAGCACTACACAAGTCAAGCTGTGTATCACCTGTGGTCGACGTCAGCACTACACAAGTCAAGCTGTGTGTCACCTGTGGTCGACGTCAGCACTACACAAGTCAAGGTGTGTGTCACCTGTGGCCGACGTCAGCACTACACAAGTCAAGCTGTGTGTCACCTGTGGCCGACGTCAGCACTACACAAGTCAAGCTGTGTGTCACCTGTGGCCGACGTCAGCACTACACAAGTCAAGCTGTGTGTCACCTGTGGTCGACGTCAGCACTACACAAGTCAAGCTGTGTGTCACCTGTGGCCGACGTCAGCACTACACAAGTCACGCTGTGTCACCTGTGGTCGACGTCAGCACTACACACACTACACGCTGGGGAGCTTCCTGCCATATTACTGTACTCATCGTGACGACCCGCCCGTCAGCAAGCCACCAGAAGTCAACTCCCAATATTCACTTTTCAGTGAAGATGTACGGTTGCTGGGGATGTTCAGAGGGGCGTGGCGGCCAGTGGGCGCGGGTGGTGGTGGCGTGGGCGTCACGGGCGCACCTGCTGGTAACTCTGGTCCTGATGCTGGCAGCGTGCATGCTGCTCTCCACCACATCTCATCTCCCTCTGCTTGGCATTGACGGCACCTTAAGGAGATACCAAAACCTCAGATCCCTGGGCATGGGGAGTGAGGCGAAAGGAGCCCAAGTAGTGCCCGGGTGCCCCTCTACACCCCCTCACCTCCGTGAGTACCCGCTGGAGGCATTTGGTTATATATTGCTTATTTTTTTATATCATAAACATAGCCTTTCATTTAAGATACCAACCAGCGTTTCGGTTTTCTTCTGTTCTTAGGCAGGGTTAGAGATCTGTTTCACTCCACGTATTATACGGATTTGTTAAAATGCATAATGAAGTGATCTGCTATGCTATAATATAGGGTAGAGACATGTTACACTGTATATATAGTGTAAGGATCTATTACGCTCTATTTTATTGTGATCTGCAACTATAATTACAAGATCCAAGCAAATCTACTATGGTAAAATGACAAAAACATCGATTTCAATTTTAGAAGTTAGTGAAGAGATATTTCACTACATATAGTATAGTGATCGGTAACAATACACACAGTGTAACTATCTGGAAAGTTGTTGTTGCCAGTGAAACAAGACCTATAGTGTAGAGATACACTATTTAACAGTCTCCGTGGTGTAGTGGTAAGACACTCGCCTGGCGTTCCGCGAGCGCTATGTCATGGGTTCGTATCCTGGCCGGGGAGGATTTACTAGGCGCAAATCCTTAACTGTAGTCTCTGTTTAACGCAACAGTAAAATGTGTACTTGGATGAAAAAACGATTCTTCGCGGCGGGGATCGTATTCCAGGGACCTGCCCGAAACGCTACGCGTACTAGTGGCTGTACAAGAATGTAACAACTCTTGTATATATCTCAAAAAAAAAAATACGTTATATTATACAGTGCAGAGAGCTGTAATACTCCCTCCCAGCCTACACACTGTCACGGGGCATGGCACACCCCTTGTCGCCAGGTGCCACTGGTCACCACTGGGGGATGCACCTCAGTCAACCCACTGGGCAGGGTTCCTCCTCCGAACCCGGCCTTGAACCCCAGAGGGAGTGATATAGCTCGACCACTCCCTAATCCCCCTTTGTGGGGAAAATGCCTGGGATTGATGAATGAAGAAAATTGAATGGACTATAAATTAATATATGCTACTTTAAAATAAGCATGTAGAATAAAAATAAACAATAAGTCTTTATCTGGGTTGTAACTCCAGCTCCCCCTTGCCCTTTGATACAGGTAAATGGCTGTAGCATACAGGTACAGTTCCATAAGGGTTATCTTGAGATGATTTCGGGGCTTTTTTAGTGTCCCCGCGGCCCGGTCCTCGACCAGGCCTCCACCCCCAGGAAGCAGCCCGTGACAGCTGACTAACACCCAGGTACCTATTTTACTGCTAGGTAACAGGGGCATAGGGTGAAAGAAACTCTGCCCATTGTTTCTCGCCGGCGCCTGAGATCGAACCCAGGACCACAAGGATCACAAGTCCAGCGTGCTGTCCGCTTGGCCGACCGGGTGAATAAGGTTGTTGTCTGGATCCTACATGACAATACCCCAATAGTGACATCCGCCATTGGGCCAATGAATGCCTATGTGACTTTGTTCATGTAACTTCAAGGATCTAGAAGCTTCGTCAAGAAGCTGTTTAAATTAATAAGCCATTGGAACATAATTTGACTTCCGTTGTTGGTTATTTAAGGTACAAAATAAATAATCAATTTGTACTATAAGTACTACCTATAATCATCTACTACCTACTACCATCTACCTACTACATCTTATTCGGAAGTAAATCAACAAACGCAATTCAGCTTCAGATAGACAGTGTTAACGGATTGAAATATAATCAATAAATGTAGGATGTTATGATGCATAATAAAAGATAATAAATCTGATGTAACATACCGACGTGATATAGAAATAATCCATTTTAGATTAAAATATTGATATAGTGGGTGAAATTTTCCACATCTTCCAGATGGAAGGAACTGGCACAGAGTCCAATCGTGAGATTTTATTTTCTTTGACGTAATCAAAAGAATTCATTCCTATTGATGTTACGTTAATCTACCTCGCAAGAGAGGCAGACCTTAAACAGCAAGAACTGCCAGTGGCAGATGTTTAACTTAAAGCCTAAGATCATAGGAAAACGGGAGAAAGCCGCCAGGCGACACCACACGAGTGGAACCTGTCACTTAGGTCGTTGGCTCCTCCTAGTAAAAACAATAAAGGGTAGCCGACGGATTCTTACACCAAAATTTAATTTGATGTGTGGTGCTGTGCAATGGACTCTAGCTTTAGATACAGACTTGATATACAGATAAGCAGGCAAAGCGTTGCAGAACATGAAATGTGGGACAATAATCTTGGAAGGTTTGACTTAAACGACCGTTTTCTAGAAACATAATTTATTCAACAAAACTAGAACTACTACAACATCTACTTTACGTTACTTTACTGTCACCCCAGTGGCACAATCAAGAACAGCTATTCAACAGCCTGGTGGACCCACGGGATCCTTCCCGTCGTCGCTGACTGAATAATGACACTAACTGAACACAGTGGTGCCCACTGGTGATGCAAGCTTGCAATCAATATTGTCACGGCTTCACGGTGAACAAATACTATAATCACAAAAACTTGATGACGCTCGCGGCTCTACCAACGAGGTACCAAGTAACAAGGCGGGTGATCCAAGAATGATTACCCCCCAATAAAAATCTTATGTTAATACTTGTCTCTCAAGACAACAACAATAAAAGTTACACTAATAGAATTTACACAATTACGTTAACACACTCGTGTCTCAACGACACTTAAAAGGCAACAATTGTCGTGATGGAAAGCTAACTCTCATATATTGATATTTAATTGATTGACTCGAATTACTCGAAGGACCAGCCTATTTTTACTGAAAAGGGAAACAGATAAATAAGCAATAGAAAAGGACTGAACTACCAGTGCCTGTGGATAATGTATCCATTAAGAATTATTCCTTGAATATTAATGGACTGTAGATTAAATTACTATTCAAGAGGTAAACTTTCCCAAACTTCACAAATGGGGGGTTAATACCAGAAGTTGAGTTACTCCCTATTACACGTCATCGAGGATGGGTCTTCCTCGAATAAAATTAGTAACTCTTACTAAGATATATAAATGAAATACACATTGGATAATTTGGTTAGTAACAAGAATATATTGAATAATGGTTAGACAAGAAAATTGTTCCTATCTAAAGTTCATGAGGCTATGAAATTATACTTGACTTCCTAGAACACGTAAATGAAATATAATCTCAAATTATTATTAGGGTTCAACTGTTCATAAGTAAGTAATGTTATGATCCCAGGTAGCCGAAAAACGAGTCTCCCCTTTGAGAATTATTCTATCAAGCCTGACCTGACTAGAAGGTCTAAGAAATATAGAGGTGAAGATACAGATGTAAAATAGTTGGTTGGATTCGATAAATAATTTGAGATTATGGGCAGTGAATAAGAAATTAGATAAGTGACTGGTTATGAGATGTGGATAATTTGCTGGAGGTGTGAGGCTCGCTTAGAGAGGAGCTTAAGTCACTTGAGTACCAGACATTGCGAGAGGAAGCTGTGCTTTGAGTGAGCTCCTGTCAGAGAGGAACCCCTAGTAATATATCTCCAAGAGAAGGGAAGTGTGTAGACGTTCCGGCTGTGGAATCAAGCTAGGAACGTTGTGGTCTCAAGTCCTGGACGGCGAGGAGTGTTTATTAAGCCGCTCAGAGACATTTTCGTGGGCTGTGGGAGCGCCCTGATCAGACGCCATCAGAGGGAGGAGGGCCCTCGACTAGACAATCTGTGGTAAGCACGATTTAAGCTGGTTTATAGTGATTACTTGTAGTTGGTCGTGTGCCCAGCGACAGTAGCGAATGTTTATTGATAAGTTAGACATGTTTTGGTAAAGCATGAAGCCTAAATAAGAGGACGGAGATGAGAGAGACAGATGGAGGGACGAGCATCGCATCCTCTCCCGTCGACCGCCTGAAGTCAAATGACTGGCTGCTGAGGACCCTCCCCAAAGTGAGGAGGACCGCCGGGCAAGGCGGAGCATGAACCAGCCCAAACGGGGGAGTCCACTCTCACAGTATGTAGAGAGCAGATAGATGTTGGAGGCAAACATACTGTGTGAATTATTTTGTCTATGTGTTTATAAGGGAACGTTTTTATTGGAGTGTCAATGGGTTGCAGGTTTGTCTCTGGGGAAAAAGTTGCTGAGAACTTCGAAGCCAGCACAAGGGTAGTTGATGAGACTCCAAGGTAGTGGAAGAGTAGGACCTCGAGCTGTGAGGAGAAGCAGTGAAGTTGAGTGTCACGTGCTTCTGTAATACCAGTGGCGAAACTCCAGTTCTGTTCGAGGAAACTTCATGGTGTAGCAGCCTGGAGGAGCTGCAGAGGATCCTGGTAGTTAAACCCGGAAGAACCTGAAGAGATCAGGGTAGTGAACTTCCAGATGTGGAAGGGGAGTTCTAAATGATTACTTGTAGGGAGGTGATAGAGTGTTTGGTTGGCATTAGCCTGCAAGATGCAGTGAACGGTGAGTGACTGTTTGCATTTTTGTGCCAAGGAGCACTTATACTGAAGTATAGCGTTACAGGCGTAGGCTGGATTACCTACAGATGTTTGTGTTCTAGGACTGATAGGGTGATCGATTGATCATTGTTATATATCAAGGAACATTTATAATGATATTTATGTTATTGCATTCATACGCTGATTTTCCTTGTACATGTTTATATATATATATATATATATATATATATATATATATATATATATATATATATATATATATATATATATATATATATATATATATATATATATATATGAGACTGAGACTGTGCCTATGTCTGCGACAGGCACACGTCTTGATCCGCAGGAGCTCCGTATTGCAGTCGCTCTCCGTCTTGCTGCCCCTATCCACACTGTTCATAGGTGTATTTGCGGCGAGGCAGATGCTGACGAATATGGATTGCATGGCCTGCACTGTGGAAAATCTGGTGGTTGGCACACTAGACACGACGAAGTAAACGACATCATTAAAAGAAGCCTTGCCTCTGCCCAGTGTCCAGCGGAGAGAGAGCCCCGCAACCTTCTGAACCGTGACTCTGTTAGCTTTGCCGGCCGACCAGACGGAATCACACTGCGTCCGTGGAAGGGTGGCAGACAGTTGGCATGGGACTATACTTGCGTATCCACCCTGGCAGCCACGTACATCAACCTCTCTGCCGGCACAGCAGGAGCCGCGGCGACACACAGAGAAAGAGACAAGTCAGCCAAGTATAGGCAATTAGATCATCGGTACAACTTCGTTCCAATAGGGTCTGAGACCCTAGGCCCATGGGGAGAGAGTGCAAGAAGGTTTCTAAAGGATCTTGGTTCCAAGCTCATTGACACCACAAGAGACCCTAGAGCGGCAAGTTTTCTCTTTCAGCGCCTCAGTGTCGCGATCCAGAGGGGGAATGCTCGCTGCATCCTTGGTTCCTGCCCAACGTCGGAGGAGTTCGAGGAAATCTACAGCCTCTAGGAAGCGAACTATTTGTGTGTCCTCTTAATGCTCATTTTTTTGTATACAATCAGATATGTAACTGTATAACCTTGCTTAATAAAGTGTACACCATAAAAAAGGGGGGTGGTAGGAGAAGCGAACACCCTCATGTATTCAGAGTTAAATGGCAAGTTTTTCCCTGAATGCTCTGTGTTCCCTTCTCTGAGGCTGTGGGTCCCTATAATTGCACCAGAGGTGGTACCCCCCTATATATATATATATATTATATATATATATATATATATATATATATATATATATATATATATATATATATATATATATATATATATATTCTCTTGATGATAGTGCAACATTGTGTTATAAGACTTGACTACTTGAAGAGGTTGGTAATTTTAGGTGGTGAATCAGGAGATAGGATATCACTTGATAAGCAGATGATAGAGTTCTGATGGTGTTGGAGTGCAACCTGACTGAAATAGTATAGAGTGTAGGATTCATTATTATTATATGTGTGTATGTATTGTGTATGTGCTTTGTCCAGTAAATGTATTCAAATTTGCTGGTGTTTGCCCTTGTCTTAGTGAGGCCTCCCAGGAAGTAGTAAAGCAGGAGAGAGAGAGAAAAAGAACCAAGAACCACTGCTGTGGACAGGGTTGGACAGAAAACTAATAAGTCAAAGGGGATTGAGGAGATCATATCACACAAGGAGAGAGTGGGGAGTCACAGCGGCTCGAGTGAGTGTGCACACGTGACAACGAGGCTAAGTGGTGGAGCCGCATCCCCTAAACGTGTGTCGTTGAGCCCCTCTCCAAGAGCCAGAAGTGCTGAGGGTGATCTCCGGGTAAAGTATAAGCACTCTACCGAGTTGTGGGTTGGGTTGTCCAGAACGAAGGAACAACACTAACACACCAAGCCACAATACAAAAAATTGGGGGCCTGTGTCCGGGAGAGTGATCTGACACACCCACACCCTGTCCAAGAGTGGATTCGTACACCCCTTGTTGAAATAGATACACTGTGTGACCGTAGGTGTATCTTCTCTCTCTTGGGAAGACTCACAGGACAAGACGGTTAAGGTGCAAGCATTAGTAGAATCAGGCAAGCCTGAGGACCTGGAAGGTTGCACGAGGGATCAATTAAAACAAATAGCAGAAAA
Source organism: Procambarus virginalis (assembly GCA_020271785.1). Taxonomy (NCBI): domain Eukaryota; kingdom Metazoa; phylum Arthropoda; class Malacostraca; order Decapoda; family Cambaridae; genus Procambarus; species Procambarus virginalis. The sequence continues at coordinate 134,255 of WNGS01000407.1, forward strand.
GTGTGGCATTAGGTTGAAAGCATCTAAAGTAACTGGGATGAAGGATGAGATCCTGAGGCAGTTAAGAACCAAGAGTGAAGCGGCAGAACAAGGAGCCCAAAAACGAGCTGAAAGTGGAAAGGAGGATGATGGGCAGGATGAAGTGAGATCCCAGGGATCGAGTAGGAGCAGTAAGAGTAGCCCCAGTAGCAGGAACAGGAGTCTGGAAAGTTTCCAGTTAGAGCTCCAGATGCAGCGTGAGGAGAGACAGTTCCAGCTGGAAAAGATGAAATTAGAACTCCAGATGAAAAATGAAGCCGAGAAGGAAAAAGAGAAAACCAGGCTGGAAGTAGAAAAAGAGAAAACCAGAATAAGGGAACTGGAGATGGAACAAGAAAAAGAAAAAGGCCAGATATTAACAAAGTTTTCGATTGGGAAGCAGAAAATAACATGATGTTTAACGGTAATAAATTCCAAGTGCTCGGATACGGCAAAAATGAGGATCTTAAACATAATACAGGGTACAAAACACAATCGAATCTGCCCATAGTAGGTAAACAGCATGTCAAGGATTTGGGAATAATGATGTCCGACGACCTAACGTTTAGGGAGCATAACCAAGCAAGTATTGCATCAGCCAGAAAAATGATAGGATGGATTACGAGAACCTTCAAGCCCAGACATCCCATCACAATGGTTGTACTCTTCAAATCACTTGTGTTGTCCCGTCTTGAGTACTGCTCAGTACTCACTTCCCCCTTCAGAGCAGGAGAGATTGCTGAAATTGAGGGAATACAGAGAACATATACGGCACGCATAGACGAGATAAAGCACCTAAATTATTGGGATCGTCTCAAAGCTCTCCAAACGTACTCACTAGAAAGGAGACGAGAGAGATGCCAAATAATATACACATGGAAAATACTGGAGGGACTGGTCCCAAATCTGCACAGTAAAATAACAATGTACTGGAGTGAACGACATGGAAGAAAATGCAGAACAGAACCAGTGAAGAGCAAAGGTGCCATGGGAACAATCAGAGAACACTGTATGAACATCAGAGGTCCACGGTTGTTCAACGTCCTACCAGCGAGCATCAGAAATATTACAGGAACAACCGTGGACATCTTCAAGAGGAAACTAGATTGTTTCCTTCAAGGAGTGCCGGACCAACCGGGCTATGGTGGGTATGTGGGCCTGCGGGCCGCTCCAAGCAACTGCCTGGTGGACCAAACTCTCATAAGTCAAGCCTGGCCTCGGGCCGGGCTTGGGGAGTAGAAGAACTCCCAGAACCCCATCAACCAGGTATCAACCAGGTGAACGAGAAATGGAGGGAATTTCTGTTTCCTCCATGACGGTTTAAGATACAGATAAACTGTTATATTGTGATGTTTTAGTTGATAACTCGTTGTTATTGGATCACTAGTTGTTATATTATCAGGTATTAATTCTTGTAAAGAATACTGAGAAAGGTTGAGAATATTATTCAATTCTCTAGCATGTTGACAATAATTATATCTTGCTGAATATTATCTGACGCAATACTGCCCCTCGATGTGGGGAGAATTTTAGTAAATGACGCGCAGATAGGAAATATTTATTTATATTAGTACTACAGTTAGTAGAGTTAATAGATACTATGCCTAGTATACAATGGTGATGTATTATGATACAATAAGGATGTATCAGTGTTGGAACTTTCCAACATAACTCGGGGGGGGGGGGGGAACTCGGGTCGCAGTTCAATGTTGAGTGCTGACGTACCCATTCCGAAGTTATTCTAATGTTAGTATGTTAGTACGTTAATACGCACATAACGGATGTCCCGAATTTGTCAAAGACAGATAAGACTCTAAGTCATGTTAATCTAAAACATTGAATTGTTAAATCATCTAAAGTTAATAACTACTAAAGCCTATATTGTACTCAATGACTGGTGTCGTATGATGTGTACTGGTTATGTTACTAAATCTTAAAGTCTTGTAAACTCAGATATATTCTCTAGATGTAATAATGGTGTAGTCTGTAGCCTACACAAATTAAGGGTTAAATCATTCAAGTTAAGGAGACTTCGTCCAGGGTCACTGTGACTTGTAACTGATTGGTTACTGGACATCACAACACGGTATCATCATGACTACCTTAAATTGGATGGTAAATTATTTGCTCTCAGTCAGAGCTATAATATTGTTGTAGTTTCCGTTTGCATTGTTGAGCAGCGGCTCTTAAGTGGTCGGGTGCTCGGTGTATCAGAACTGTTGTCCTCAGAAACTGTAGGTAAAGTTGGTTCTGTAGAACACTCTCGTTCCGCTAATTCGAGAGGTACCAACTTCTCTAATGTTTTTAGGGTAGTGGTGCCTCGGCACAAAACCCGTACTACTCTCAGGACACCTTGGTGATCTGGGTGAACAGAGACAATCTTGCCTATAGGCCATTCTGACCTGGGTCCATCACTGTCAATCAACACTAGGTCTCCTGGTTTGAGTTGAACTTTGTTATAGGGGCTCGAAGCTCCATAGTGGTATTCCCTTAGAGTTGTGAGGTACTCTCGAGTCCTCACCTCATTTCACTTTTCGACTATCCTCGAAAGATGTTGATAACTTTCCACTAAATCACTCCTATTCACATGTTAAGGGTCGACTGGATCCTCTTCTGCTAAAGGTATCAGAGGGCTCAGTAGGCTTTCATGGATTAAATGTGAGGGACTCAGTGGTTCTCTCTGAGAGAAGTCATAGGTAAGTCATGGGGCGGTTGTTGACTCGCGCCTCAATTTCTACGACGAGTGTTTGTAATTCAGGGAAACTAATTTTCTGTCGATGCAAGGTCTTCCTTAAACATTTCTTGACAGTTCCTACCATACGTTCATAGAAACCACCTTGCCAGGGGGCTCTGGGAGGTATAAATTTCCAGAGGCATTGTCTTCTTTGCATTACAGACTGCACTTCTGGGTGATTCCATATCTCTCGTAGGCAGCCTTCTCCAGCTTCAAAATTTGATCCATTGTCGGATATCATTAGTTTGGGGTAGAATCTGCGTGCAGCAAATCTACGAAAGGCTTGGATAAAAGCTTCTCTGCACTCATGTCAGAAGTCACTTCCAGGTGTACGCCTCGTGTGGTAGCACACGTGAAGAGGCATATATAAGTTTTCACTGGTACCTTATCTGGAGTGCCAGTGAGAAATAAGGCTCCTGTGTAATCGACATCAGTGGTCTCAACAGGACGAATATGGACTACTCTCTCCTTAGGGAGTAGTGGAGGTCCTGGGTAAGGACACACTCCAGCGTCGTACCTTCTGCAGATTACACAAGACTTAATAAGTGATTTGACAGTTTGACGACCTTGGGGAAACCAATATTTCTGTCTTAGGTCGGTGAGAGTGTCTAGCACTCCGCCATTTAAAGTACCATATTGATGATGGTGCAAAACAAGAAGTTTTGTGACAATGTGGTGATGTAGTAGAAGTATTGGATTTTTTGTATCCAAATCAATTTCTGCATGAAGCAGACATCCTCCACACAATATATTATGAGTGTTGGTATCATACCAGATACCTAGAGACTTGGTTAATTTATCTGGAAGATTTTCATATTCACTTCCATATGTCTCTTGTTGTGCACGTTTGATCCAATAGAGGATAGGATTGGGAAACTTATGTCTGATTCCTATCTTAGCAAGAAAATCAAATACATGTGCCGTTACTCTTAGTAACTTACTCAAGTTGGAATAATTGTGAGGGTTAATAGGTAAGGTCTGATGAGGTTCTGGGTCTTTCATGGGAGTAGTGATATTGGTCACTATGACTTGTTGTTTCTGTTTAGGCTACTGACCACTAACAAGCCATGAAGGTCCATTAAACCTTCACATCGGAGACTTGATCAGCTGTTTTAATGATAATCCTCTCGAAAAGTAATCTGCAGGATTGTCTTTTTTTTTGGTAGGAACACGTCTGAGTTTATATCCTGCAGATAATTCATGGATTTCCCTAACACGATTGCTGATGTAGGGAGTTTTATTATTATTGTTTCTTACCCATTGTAAGACTGCCTCATTGTCTGACCACACTACGATCTCACCAAAGTGAATATTATTGAGTGTCTTGGTCAGGCAATGAGCCAATCTTACTCCCACCAGCAATGCAGTCAACTCCATTTGAGGTAAAGATCTCTTCTTGATTGGAGCAACTCTTGCTTTTGATGTGAGCACAAATGATTGTACATTATTGACTAAGTAGGCTGCAGCGCCGTACGCTTTGCCAGAGGCATCGCAAAAGATGTGCAAATTTGTGGGTAAGTTTTGTCTTGAAGCATTACGAGGAAATTTCAAAACACCTAATTGATTGAAATCCATTGAGAGTTTTTGCCATTTATCTTGCAACTCAATTGGCAACGGATCATCCCATCCCATATTTTTCTGCCAGCATTCCTGCATGAGGAGTTTGCCCCTTATTAAAATAGGACTAAGTAAGCCCAAAGGGTCAAATGGTTGACTGACATACGAGAGTAATTTTCTCATGGTAAGGGTTGAATTATTTGTTTGTACTGACTTGACATTCATCTCTTCGGTAACTGCATTCCATTCCACGCCCAGGACTTTTAATTGATTAGGTACCCAATAACCAGGAAACTCTTTCTCGATCATCTGGTTTAATTGTTTATTGTTTGAGGCCCATGATTGTTGTGGCATATTGGCTCTTAGCAACTCACAATTAGCCTCATTGTAAATTTCTACCAATTTAAATTTGTCATTAGTGGTTTCCCTGGAAGTTGTCTACATACAAGTTGTCGCTAATTTCTGCATTATAAGGCTATTTAACTTCTTCAAATGTGTATCTAACGTTGCTTGAAGTAGAAACGGTGAAGAGGTCGCTCCGAATAGCACAGAGGCAAACCTGTAGGTAATGACATCACTGTCAGGATCCAGTGGATCCTTAATCCAGAGAAATTTGGTGTAATCACGATCCTCCTCTTGTAAGCCTACTCTAAGGAAAGCTTTACTGATATCAGCAGTATACGCAAAAATACCAGTACGGAATCGTAATAATATGTTGTATAGCCTTTGTGTTAGGCTAGGTCCCGTTTCGAGACACTCATTCAAGGACACACTGTTTGCCTTCACTTTGGCACTACAGTTAAAAACGATACGTATTGGTGTCGTCACTAAGTCTTTCATTACAGCTTGATGGGGTAGGTAGTGACCTATTTTTCGGTCATCATTATCAACAACTTCAATGAATTTACTGTCGAGTTGTTGTTGAATTAATTGATGATACATGTTCAATTTATCTGGCTGTTTCTGTAGCCGTTTTAATTGGGAGGCTGCCACGAAATAATTAACTGGAAGTTTAATCCTGGTATTAAAGTTAGGATAAACACTGCATTTATAAGTGACATGTTCTTGTTCACAGAACAGACACTTTCTCTTGCTGAGTTTGTCTTCTTGGCAGACACATCAACTACAGTCTCAGAGGGAGATACAGAATAAATACGTATGTTACCACTCCTGTTTCCAGTGGATGGAGCAGTTCTAGGCTTGAATTTACTAGACTTGTTCAAAGTGAGATTTTGGTTTGACTGAATTGTCAATATTAGGTTGCTTAGACTCAGGTTTAATCTTATCATGAGTTTTCAACCTGTTTTCAACAAGACAATGTCACCAGGTTGGAGATTAGATTTATTTTGAGGGATATTGGCCCTGTAATGATGTTCTCGTAGAGATGTGAGATAATCTTTTGTCCATACATCATTCCATTTTTGGATTATACTGGACAGATACTAATACCCCCTGAACCAACTTGCTCTGACTCTCATATAAGGGATCTCTGGTCTTATAATCACTAAAGATGGCACTGGAGTTAGAGGTCTTCCACACATTACGTGGGCAGGACTTAATGGCTCATGATAAGTAGGATCATTTGACAAGTATATCAGCGGTTGATAGTTCACCCTGGACTCTATCTCTGTGACTACTGTCTGGAGTTCATGAAGCTTGAAATTTTTATGGTGTAGAGATTTTCTCAAAGATCGTTTAATAGTTCCTATTACCTGGTTGATACCTGGTTGATGGGGTTTTGGGAGTTCTTCTACTCCCCAAGCCCGGCCCGAGGCCAGACTTGACTTGTGAGAGTTTGGTCCACCAGGCTGTTGCTTGGAGCGGCCCGTAGGCCCACATACCCACCACAGCCCGGATGGTCCGGCACTCCTTGGAGGTAACAATCTAGTTTCCTCTTGATGTCCACGGTTGTTCCTGTAATATTTCTGATGCTCGCTGGTAGGACGTTGAACAACTGTGGGCCTCTGATGTTCATACAGTGTTCTCTGATTGTGCCCATGGCACTTCTGCTCTTCACTGGTTCTATTCTGCATTTTCTTCCATGTCGTTCACTCCAGTACGTTGTTATTTTACTGTGCAGATTTGGGGCCTGTCCCTCCAGTATTTTCCATGTGTATATTATTTGGTATCTCTCTCATGTCCTTTCTAGTGAGTACATTTGGAGAGCTTTGAGTCGATCCCAATAATTTAGGTGCTTTATCGCGTCTATGCGTGCCGTATATGTTCTCTGTATTCCCTCAATTTCAGCAATCTCTCCTGCTCTGAAGGGGGAAGTGAGTACCGAGCAGTACTCAAGATGGGACAACACAAGTAAGTTGAAGAGTACAACCATTGTGATGGGATCTCTGGACTCGAAGGTTCTCATAATCCATCCCATCATTTTTCTGGCTGACGCAATACTTGCTTGGTTATGCTCCCTAAACGTTAGGTCGCCGGACATCATTATCCCCAAATCCTTGACATGCTGTTTCCCTACTATGGGCAGATTCGATTGTGCTTTGTACCCTGTATTATGTTTAAGATCCTCATTTTTGCCGTATCTGAGTACCTGGAATTTATCACCGTTAAACATCATGTTCTTTTCTGCTGCCCAATCGAAAACTTTGTTAATATCTGTTTGTAGTTTATCAATGTCTTCAGCAGAGGTAATTTTCATGCTGATTTTTGTATCATCTGCAAAGGATGACACGAAGCTGTGACTTGTGTTTTTGTCTATGTCGGAAATGAGAATAAGGAACATCAGTGGTGCAAGGACTGTCCCTTGAGGTACAGAGCTTTTAACTGCGCTCGGACTCGATTTTACTTGATTGACTGTTACTCTTTGTGTTCTGTTCGACAGGAAATTTAGTATCCAGCGTCCTACTTTACCAGTTATACCCACTGACCTCATTTTGTGTGCAATCACTCCATGGTCACATTTGTCAAATACCTTTGCAAAATCTGTGTATACGACATCTGCATTATGTTTTTCCTCTAATGCCTCAGTGATTTTGTCATAGTGGTCTAGTTGCTGTGAGAGGCATGATCTTCCTGCTCTAAATCCATATTGGCCTGGATTATGGAGGTCATTGGTTTCCATGAATCTAGTGACCTGACTCCTGATCACTCTCTCAAATACTTTTATTATGTGGGACGTTAGTGCAACTGGTCTATAATTCTTTGCCAATGCTTTGCTACCACGCTTGTGTAGAGGGGCAATGTCTGCTGCTTTAAGCGCATCTGGTATCTCCCTTGTGTTCAAGCTCTTCCTCCACACTATACTGAGTGCCTGTGCTACTGGCACTTAATAAATAATGATTACGTTACTCTACAATAAGCAAGACAAAAAAATGTTAACCGATCATAAAATCTACCGTGCCATGGAGCTCTAGAAGGGATAAATTTCCATCTGCAGTGATGTTGTTCCAGTGTGGAGGAAATTGCAGGATGGTAACTGATTTCCTGTAGACATGTTTCTCCAGCTACCAAGTTAGCTCCGTTATCTTAAATCATCAACTTAGGACATGATTGGTGAGCTGTGAATCTGCAGAAATCCTAGATAAATGATTGGTCAGGCATATCAGGTGTTATCTCTAGATGTACTGGTCATGTAGTGGCACAGGTGAAGACATACAGATATTTAATGTGACGAGAAATGTAGGTGTTAAGGCAGTCTTCTCTATGGCTGGTGGAAATGCCAATCACATTAGAAAAAAAAAGAGAAAACAAAATTGTTGACTGCTTGTCTCCTGTGGTAAAGTGAGAGGGAAAAACACACAAAACAAATCTTATAAATAATGAACTTTAATTTACTTTAAACAAATATAAACAAAATAAAGATAATCCCTTGGCTATGTACAGTGTGGATCAAAAATATATATAAAGACAAAACACAATATAAAATAAAATAATGATTACGTTACTCTACAATAAGCAAGACAAAAATTAGTTAAAGGCGCTGAGAATAGTGAGCTGGCTGAAACCTCTACTAATATACAGGACGTATGCTTAGATAGAAGCATCGGCTCTAGAGCACAAGAATATTCTGAGGCCAACTGCTTGTGCGAGACTATATATAGACGATGCAGATGGCGCTGGAGTCGCGTTAAGTCGCTGATTCACCAATGGGGAGAGTGTTGGTTTGAAGTGGTCATTTGGTGATCGACGAGGTGCTGCGCCGACAGTGAGGGAGGGGGTGAGGAGTGAGAGTAGGGTAGTGGACCCCCTGTTGAGACGTCTGTTATTCCACTTATTTCCTCTTGAATGTGGTATCTTGATGTTGAAGACGTATAGAAGTAATGCGAAGTAGGAAGGAGCAGGCTAAATCTCTCTTGAAAGAGATTACTGTCACAATACAAATACAAATACAAATATTTATTCAGGTAAAGTACATACATACAAGGTGAGATACAAAAGTTGGTGGATTTATAGATAGAGCTAGTACATACAATGCCTAAAGCCACAATTGCCACAATATTATATGACTTAATAGATCGTTTATCTGTAGTACCTGTTAGATAGATGGCTCCTGTATAAGCTACTCCTGATGTTTCGAAAGGGTGTAGATGGACCACTCACTCTTTAGGTAGCATTGGTGGCTCTGGATATGGGCAAGTTCTTGCATCGTACCTTTGGCATATCATGCATTTTTTTCAAGATTGATTTGACTGACTGCCTTCACTGAGGAATCCACTACTGTTGTCTGAGATGTGTGAGTGTGTCTAACACACCTCCATGTTTGATGATTTGTTAATGTGTATGCAACACAATCAACCCTGTGATCCAATAATTCTTTGGTAAAAGCCATGGATGCACAGTATCTAGATTGATATCTGTGTGTTTCAGTCTTCCTCCACAACACAGTATATTATGATTATCTTGGCCTATCCACAGACCGAGAGTGTATGTTAACTTACAAGAAAGAGTTTCTAAGTCATTCCTGTAAGTTTCTCTCTGAGCTTGTCTTACCCAATAGATAAGTGCTTCTGAAAAGGTGTATTTTATGCCCCTTTTCAAGAGATAATGAAACACGTTTTGTGTTACTTTGATTAATCTGATAAGGGAGGAGTGACGAATACAATCCAGGACTGTGGTTTGAGCTTGCTGTCTGGTGGTAGTTACGGATTATGTCACAATGACCTGTGGCTAATGTAACGGGCAACTACCATTCACTAACCTTCAAGGCCCATGAAACCAAACATCTGTCCTTGCAAACTGTTTGAATGTCATCCCTCTTGATAAGAGATCAGCTGGATTATCTTTAGTTGGTGCATGCAACAATTGAAAGCCTGAAGAAATTTTCCTAATTTCTGAGACACGATTTCTTACATACGGGGTCTGACTGTTGTCGTACCCATTGTTCCCATTGTAAGACTGATTCATTATCAGACCATATAATAACATCTGTGATATTCATGGTAGACAAGATTTGTTGGATATGCACGCCTAAGCGTATGCCTTTAAGCAGTGCTGTTAGTTCCATCTGAGGCAAAGTCCTCTTCTTCAATGGAGCGACTCTGGTCTTTGAGGTGATAAGACATGATTGATGGGATGTCACTACGTAAGCACAAGCTTCGAAAGCTCTGGTTGACGAGTCTGTGAATACATGTAATGTTACTTCATCATTTTCCTCGACTATGTGTCTCGAAAAGATTATCTGTTCGACTGAAGTTTGTTCATGAGCAATCTCCATCCAAGTATTTTGTAACTGGGGTGGTAGTGAATCATCCCAACTAACTTCTTTCTTCCTAACTTCTTGTACCAATAAGCACCATTTAATTGCTTAAGGATTTAACAGACCAAGTTGGTCAAATACCTTGCTGACATGTGAAGGCAAGTCCCTTTTTGTAGCCATGCATTGGTTTACTGGTGCTGATTTGATTGATAAAGTATCTGAGGTGAGATCCCTTTCCCAATACATTTTGAGATTGAGGTATGAGATATTCAGGGTAATCTCTCTCGATTTGATTTTTCATTGTTGCATTATTTGAGGACCATGACTGAAGCCCATTTTGGCTCCTTGCAGTTCCTTGTTGGCCTATTGATAAATTTGTAACAGTTCAGCTGTACTGTTAACTGTCCCTTGAAAATTATCTACGTATCGATTTTGACTGATTTCAGCCTTAAAGGGACTGGATGATTTTTGAAGATGTGTATCTAGAGTTGCCTGTAACAGGAATGGGCTGGATGCTGCTCCAAGGAGGACAGAAGAGAATCTGTATATCAATACCGGACTGTTTTCATCTTCTGGCTTCTCTACCCTTAAAAACTTAGTGAAGTCTCTATCATCTTCCTGTAAACCAACTCTTAGAAAAGCTCTGCTTATATCAGCTGTATATGTATATTTGTTAAGTCCAAACTTCAACAGTATGTCATACAACTTCTGTGTTAGGCTTGGACCAATTTGTAGGCAATCTTTTAGATTTGTTGCTTGAGGTCCAGATTTAGAGCTACAATTAAAAACTATCCGTAAATGAGTAGTTTTTGATTCTCTGATTACAGCTAAGTGTGGTAAAAATGGCCTTGTTACTGTCGTGTTTCACAACTTCGATAAATATATTTTTTAGCTGTTGAGCAATAATCTCATGGTAGGGTTTTAAATGCTCTGGCTTCTTTCTTAGCTTTGCTAACTGAGATATAAATTGACTATAAGCCATATTATAGTTGGTTGGTAAGGTTTTATGGTTAAGTTTCCAAGGTAACCTTACCCAATATTGCCATCATGGTACTGTACAGTTTCTAAATACTGTTTATAGTACAGATATCATCCGGGTTTGGTGATTCAGGGATTATTCTGATTGCATCATATTCCCACAATTTATGTACAGATTCTAATCCATCATCAATTATGTGAGGGATTGCAAGTGATGACTGTTCTTTGCCCAGTCATGCTACCATTATAGTTTCTGCATAGTGTGATTTTTCAGGAGTTGAAGCTTCAAGATCTAGGACAGGTCCTGACATCAACAGGCCTCCTTCGGATTGGAGTAAATTCATACCCATTGATTTCTCTGATCCCAAAATAAATTGGTGATTGTAGTCAGCTCCTATCAGAATTCTGATATGCCTTATTTGGTTGGAATTGATCAAAGGATCTGCTAGTTTAATTTCCCTTTTCTGTTAGGAATTTTGTTGCCACTCCTAGACCTGTCAATTGTAGATCTATAGGAACCTTGTCTACCAATATAGCTATGACTGTTGTGACGATAATCTCTTATCAGAGATTTAGCCTGCTATTTCTCCGACTCATCCTGTCCTCATCAATATACAAGATACGTTTTGTAGTGGCTAAACGTACATATTAAGATAGCCACATGTACCAGCAACTCCCTCCTCCCCCCCACTCCAGCACCTGCTGCACCTGGTCGACGCGCCGAACCCTTCAACTGCCTAACTAGCGACTTGCGGCCATCCAGCTTCCTCATTGGCCGCCAACCAACACTCCACTCCGGCTCCCCGCCAATCACAAGACCTCGCCAGTTATTGTTGGAGTCCCTTGCGTTTCTGCCAGCCAGAATATTGTGTGCTCGCAAGCTATGAACTCCTAAGTGACTCACCTTGTGTGGTCAAATAGAGGTTTATAGTTAGTGCATATATTCCAGCATTCATATTTTATTTACTTTTGTATGTCAATTCTCCTCCCCATTAACGTAATCTATTTTCATGTTTATGTATTTTTTTCCACTTGACATTTTTTACCATTAAGCCAAGATTTTGCATTTGTTTCAATTTGTGTTTTTTTATTGTTATTAAAATCCAGTTTTTATTATTGTCTTATATTTCCAACCTTACCACAGATTACCAATCACGCAGTCATTCTTTTTTTTCCCTTTTTTTTCCTTTTCTTTTTTTATATATTATATGTGGCCCAGCACTGACACCTGCTAGTTGGAAGACTGCCGACCACCATTTCCAACTCGTTACCGTCACATATTAAATGGGGGTCTGTCCACGGAGCTTCACTCAGGTATTGGTAATTGTGGTAAGCATACTTGGCTTTCATTTCCCTTGCTTCCATTATTACATTAATCATTTTTTATTTTATATGGTGCTGTGTATATTGTACATTACGGGAATAGCATATGGTGAGAGTGAGACAACTTTGGATTACGTGGTGACTGTAGGCCGCAGTCATACTCTTAATTGGTCGTCTCCCCCTTCCGTGTTATCCTCCGTGTTTAACATCTTTTGTCCCCAGATATTTCTCACTTTTTGACAGATTATCACATAGGTACCCTGGTACTGTGGTCTGTCTCCGGGTCAATAGCACCCAAGTCCTGCAATCCGACTCTAGGAGGAAAAAGAGGGCTTTAGATCCTCTAGCACGAACTATTATTGGCGAATTGGGACCTCGCCGATAGTTCTCGTCACCAGTTGACATTCGCACCCTACTTTTTTTTTTTATTTTATTTTACATGCAAACATGCAAATTAAATACAATAAAAAAACAAAGAAACACATTATAAACCACAGAGAACAAAACCCATCAGCCAGAAGGGCCGACAGCACAGCATAACAAAGTACAAACTCAAAAATGTACTGAAAACACAGAACAAAAGGTAAACACATTCAGCAAAAAATAAAACAAAAGCAGTACAAGGATAAACAAATGCAAGGGAGCAAAAAACACAGGCTCATAGCAAACAGTACAAAAACTATCGGTACCCAAAA
>WNGS01000408.1:91269-108005 GCA_020271785.1 Procambarus virginalis
ATATTATATATACTTCGATAGCTATGAAGGACCACCACTTTTTGAGAAAAAGTGGAAAACAAAGAGACAATGGAAAAAACTGATCCTAGGAACTAGTGTCCTATGGATCTTGGTAAACTGTAATGTTTTATATGAATGGAGTCAAATTAACTACACAAAAATTGGGGGGTTACATGCTAAAACATTAATACATCCCTAGCATTATTCTGGTGCTGGTTCTTCACCAGAGTAAATCAAATATGAAAGTCAATAAGGTAGAATATATAATATTGATGGAGGTAAATGCACCTCAATATACTACTGAAATGTGAACAGCATCAGTAAATCAAAGGGTAGTATAATTGATCTCTTTAGGAGATCACTACTGTAACTATAGAGTTATTGCTACTGACGAAAAAGAAACAGCTTAGCTGTGGATCTAGTAAGACGTAATCGGTTGCTACACTCCACCGACGACGTGTTGCATAGGGCAAATTGTTGCACAGAACGGTGGGGAAGCCTAGCACCTCGGTTGAAGTCGCCTTGGTACTGAAAGGCAATTACATTGTAGAAATCTCTACACAATAGGTAATTACATTTACATCCTAAATCATGAGGATGACGGTAGTAAATTATCAGCTAATGTCTGAACATTTATATCCAAGCACTGTAATTCTTTCCGTAGAAATAAACTAATAATCATCTAATTAGATGGTAAATTAATAAAGACACGTAATAGCTTTTGTTGGTTTGCATTCGGCCTAACGACTGCTAGCCTAAATGTTAATAGTGGCCACATAATAACAAAAAGGTAAACCTAGCTGCCGAGCCTCGTGTCGTTGATGTGGAGACTTGAGCAATTCTTCGTCCTCCAGCTGCTCCTTGAAAGATGGTGATTTTGGAGTTGCTCATATAATAGTCTATGACACGGCTATGTTGTGCCAGATAACGTGGCACCGCTCAACTGACCGTGGGAGCGAAATAAATAGGTCAAAACACAGCTCTGCTACACGCTGTCAATGGCGTCCAAGCCGTGCTCTCCTTCACGTGCCAAGTCAAGTGACGCTCTGCCGTCTTCCTCCTCCTCCTTATTGCGCAGGCGCGGTTCTCGAGCGTAAATGAATACGTATTTATCGCAATTGACTAAGGAAGGAAGAGGTAATAACAAGTATTAATATCACATTAAATTCTTCTGTGATAAAATAGAATTTCTTGTAACATAAATGGGCTTACTAAAAGTTGTGCAGCCAATCGAGGAAATTAAAGTAAAATCATTTGCATCAAAGTAATTTCCTCTAGAATGTTGAATGTTAATTAAATAAGGGAGCTCCAGTAAGTAGCAGTATACTACGAAATAAAACTTAACTATTTTTAGTAAATGAAATGATAAACTGGACTCTTGTTATAAATTCAACTAAATGTGGAGAAAATTCATATTGCTGCCTGTTGTTCCTCACGTACTAGGAAGAATTTGGCAATGAATAAATCATGATAATGATTAAATCTATAAATTATTAATTTTAGTAAATACTTTGATTAATTCAAAAGTTGTATAAATACAATGATGTATAAACTGTTGGTTATTTCCAACACTCGGATGGAAATCTTGGGCACAGTATTGTATTATATCACCTCATTCTTTAGGGCACACGTGAGGAATACAAATGCGAACAAGCCTTAATGGTCCCCAGGATTATATGCAACTGAAATTTCAAACACCAGAAGTAACTAGAACCCATACTGCCAGGAGCAACGCAACTGGTATGTACAGGACACCTTAATCCACTCGACCATCACGACCGGACAAAAACTGATGGTAGCCCAGGCTATTTGTCCGTAAGCCCGCCAGCAGTCGGAGGGTAATCTTGTACATAGCATTTTATCAAATCACATCAATCTTTGGGGCACACGTAAGGAACAAAATGCGTCAAGCCTGAATGGTTCCCAGGACTATATACAACAGAAATTTCACACCCCAGAAGTAACTAGAACCCATACAGCCAGGAGCAACGCAACTGGTATGTAAAGGACACCTTAACCCTTACACTGCTCAGGGGTCCTGGGGACATTTACACCCCTGTGCGCAAGAAAAAAAAAATCCAAAATTTTTTTCGTCTTCTAAACACGTTAATTTGTGTCCCCTGAGCACGGGAAAAATAGCAAAAAAATCGTAGGTCACATATTTTGGGCGCAATTGACCGAGGAAGTCTGGCAAAAAGTGGGCGTTGACAGAGCGGTCGCCAGGGCCGGTCAGCGTCACCCGCGCTGACAGATGGGAGTTGCCACAAAGATATTATTACCTAATTGTTTCAATGTCTCCGATTGATTTTTTCTTAGTTTTTTTGCAGTAATATTATTCAATAGTGTGTATTGTAATATATTTATATAATAAGTGGTGAATAATCGCTATACTCAAACGTATGGTGTGCATATTAGTAATTCAATTATTATGTTCATAAAACAATAAACAAATAGTTTTGCTGCTATTACACTCTATACACAGGTTATATATAAGTATCTGCATATTTTGGTTACCATAACGAACCACTAAGTTGGTATTGAGAGTCGAAAAGCAACGAAGAGTTACCGCTACACACCAGCCAGCCACTCGCTGCCACTCCCTCAACACACGCACTAAACTTTCTCCCCCAACAATACCATTTGTGGTGTTATTACACTATATACAGACGTTATATATAAGTATGTATATATTTTGTTCACCACAACTGTACAGCTAAGCTGATATAGTTAGTTCAGGCACTAAGAGTCGTCGGTATACACAGCTGGCGGCTCCCTCACTCATTCAAGGTCACACGCACTAAACTTTCTCCCCCAACAATACTGTTTTCAGTGTTATTACCCTATATACACATATTATATATAATATCTACATGTTTTATGCACTGTAACTGTACACCTAAGCTTGTAGTGCGCCCAAAGAGCATAGTGGCCACCCTCTAAACAGCTTGACAAATCGTGCAGACGACGTCACCTCCGTCACCCAAATGGCTCCTCCCAGCATAATCTTTTTGCTGTTATTACACTAATACACACATTATATATAAGTATCTACATTTGTGTTCACCATAGAGAACCACTGAGCTGGTATGGTGAATGTAAACAATAACAGGTGGCCACACAGTCAGTAAACGATGCTGTCTCTTTCAGTCTCTCAGCATCACTCCTCCCACAGCGCTAATTATTACAACAATCCTGCTATTATCACAACCCTGGTTATTTATATCACAGTCACGGGTCATCTGTAATATTGTCATCACTAAATAATAACAGTTATATATTTATTTTGACATTTTTCGGTGATGCTGTGGTCACAAGCTAAACAGCAATGCTGATCGCTCATGCTGCGTGCGCCAGCCTTGGTTGCTCCAACAGTACTGTGCCTCTCACACCTGAGAATATTGCCCACGATTTTTTTTAAATTGCGTCTGTTTACAAGAGCCCTGAGGAAGCTACTGTGAACCCCGTGTAGCCGCGGCCATTTGAATCGGGAATGGCACCCTATGGCGTATATATACGCCATGCGCACCGTCGGACATGTTACTCAGGGCGTATATATACGCCATGCGCAGTTTAAGGGTTAATCCACTCGACCATCACGACCAGACAAAAACTGATGGTAGCCGAGGCTATTTGTCCATCAGCCCAACGACACTCGGATGGTAATCTTGTGCATAGTATTTTATCAAATCACCTCATTCTTTGGGGCACACGTGAGGAACACAAATGCGAACAAGCCTTAATGGTCCCCAGGACAATATGCAACGGAAAGCTCAAACCCCAGAAGTGACTCGAACCCATACTGCCAGAAGCAACGCATTTGGTATGTACAGGACACCTTAATCCACTCGACCATCACGACCGGACCAAAACCGATGGTAGCCGAGGCTATTTGTCCATCAACCCGCCGGCTCTCAGATCGTAATCTTGGGCATAGTATTTTATCTTTATCAAATCACCTCATTCTTTGGGACACACGTGAGGAACACAAATGCGAACAAGCCTGAATGGTCCCCCATGATTATATGCAACCGAAAACTCACACCCCAGAAGTGACTCGAACCCTTACTGCCAGGAGCAACGCATCTGGTTTTTACAGGACACCTTAATCCACTCGACCATCACGACCGGACCAAAACAGATGGTAGCCGAGGCTATTTGTCTATCAGCCAGACGGCACTCAGATGGTAATATTGAGCATAGTATTTTATCAAATCACCTCATTCTTTGGGGAACACGTGGGGAACACAAATGTGAACAAGCCTGAATGATCCGAAGGACTATTTGCAACTGAAAATTGACACCCCAGAAGAGACTCGAACCCATACTGCCAGGAGCAACGCAACTGTTATGTACAGGATACTTTAATCCAGTCGACCATCACGACCAGACAAAAACTGATGGTAGCTAAGGCTATTAGTCCATAAGCCCGCCGGCACTCGGATGGTAATCTTGTGAATAGTATTTTGTTAAATCACCTCATTCCTTGGCGCACACGTGAGGAACACAAATGCGAACAAGCCTAAATGGTCCGCAGGACTATATGCAACGGAAAGCTCAAACACCAGAAGTGACTCGAACCCATACTGCCAGGGGAACGCATTTGGTTTTTACAGGACACCTTAATCCACTCGACCATCATGACCGGACCAAACCTGATGGTAGCCGAGGCTATTTGTCTATCAGCCCGCCGGCATTCAGATGTTAATATTGGGCATAGTATTTTATCAAATCACCTCATTCTTTGGGGCACACGTGAGGAACACAAATACGAACATGCCTGAATGGTCCCCCTGACTATATGCAACTGAAAATTCACACCCCAGAAGTGACTCGAACCCATACTGTCAGGATCAACGCAACTGGAATGTAAAGAACACCTTAATCCCCTCGACCATCAAGACCGGACAAAAACTGATGGTAGCCGAGGCTATTTGTCCATCAGCCCGCTGGCACTCGGATGATAATCTTAGGCATAGTATTTTATAAAATCACATCATTCATTGGGGCAAACGTGAGGAACACAAACACGAACAAGCCTGAATGATCCCCAGGCCTATATGCAACTGAAAACATAAACCCCAGAAGTGACTCGAACCCATACTGCCAGGAGCAACGCAACTGTTATATACAGGACACCTTAATCCCGTCGATCATCACGACCGGACAAAAACTGTTTGTAGCCGAGGCTATTTGTCCGTAAGCCCGCCGACACTCGGATGGTAATCTTGTGCATAGTATTTTATCAAATCATATCATTCTTTGGGGCACACGTGAGGAACACAAATGCGAACAAGCCTGAATGGTCCCCCAGGACTATTTGCAACTGAAAACTCACACTCCAGAAGTGACTCGAACACATACTGCGAGGAGTATCGCAACTGGTATGTACAGGACACCTTAATCCACTTGACCATCACGACCGGACAACAACTGATCGTAGCTGAGGCTATTTGTCCATAAGCCCGCCAGCAGTTGGATGGTAATACTGGGCACAGCATTTTATCAAACCACCTCATTCTTTGGGGCATATGTGAGGAACACAAATGCGAACAAGCCTGAATGGTCCCCAAGACTATATGCAACTGAAATCTCACACTCCAGAAGTGACTCGAACCCATACTGCCAGGAGCAACGGAACTGGTATGTACATTACACCTTAATCCACTCGACCATCATAACCGGAAAAAAACTGATGGTAACCGAGGCTACTTCTCCCTAAGCCCGCCAGCACTCGGATGGTAATCTTGGCCATAGTATTTTATTATATCCCCTCATTCTTTGGGGCACACGTTAGGAACACAAATGCGAACAAGCCTTAATGGTCCCCAAGACTGTATGCAACTGAAATTTCACACCCCAGAAGTGACTAGAACCCATACTGCCAGGTGCAACGCAACTGGTATGTACAGGACACGTTAATCCACTCGACCATCACGACTGGACAAAAACTGATGGTAGCCCAGGCTATTTGTCCGTAAGCCCGCCAGCAGTTGGATGGTATTCTTGGGCACAGCATTTTATCAAATCACCTCATTCTTTGGGGCACACGTGAGGAACACAAATGCGAACAAGCCTGAATGGTTCCTAGGACTATATGCAACTTAAAACTCACTCCCCAGAAGTGACTCGAACCCATACCGCCAGGAGTAACGCAACTGTTATGTACAGGACACCTTAATCCACTCGACCATCACGACCGGACCAAAACCGATGGTAGCCGAAGCTATTTGTCCATCAACCCGCCGGCACTCAGATCGTAATCTTGGGCATAGTATTTTATCTTTATCAAATCACCTCATTCTTTGGGGCACACGTGAGGAACACAAATGCGAACAAGCCTGAATGGTCCCCCATGATTATATGCAACCGAAAACTCACACCCCAGAAGTGACTCGAACCCATACTGCCAGGAGCAACGCATCTGGTTTTTACAGGATACTTTAATCCACTCGACCATCACGACCGGACCAAAACAGATGGTAGCCGAGGCTATTTGTCTATCAGCCCGCCGGCACTCAGATGGTAATATTGGGCATAGTATTTTATCAAATCACCTCATTCTTTGGGGAACACGTGAGGAACACAAATGCGAACAAGCCTAAATGGTCCCCAGGACTATATGCAACGGAAAGCTCAAACACCAGAAGTGACTCGAACCCATGCTGCCAGGGGCAACGCATCTGGTTTTTACAGGACACCTTAATCCACTCGACCATCATGACCGGATCAAAACTGATGGTAGCCGAGGCTATTTGTCTATCAGCCCGCCGGCACTCGGATGGTAATCTTGTGAATAGTATTTTGTTAAATCACTTCATTCCTTGGGGCACACGTGAGGAACACAAATGTGAACAAGCCTAAATGGTCCCCAGGACTATATGCAACGGAAAGCTCAAACACCAGAAGTGACTCGAACCCATACTGCCAGGGGAACGCATCTGGATTTTACAGGACACCTTAATCCACTCGACCATCATGACCGGACCAAAACTGATGGTAGCCGATGCTATTTGTCTATCAGCCCGCCGGCACTCAGATGTTAATATTGGGCATAGTATTTTATCAAATCACTTTATTCTTTGGGGCACACGTGAGGAAAACAAATACGAACATGCCTGAATGGTCCTCCGGACTATATGCAACTAAAAATTCACACCCCAGAAGTGACTCGAACCCATACTGCCAGGAGCAACGCAACTGGAATGTAAAGAACACCTTAATCCCCTCGACCATCAAGACCGGACAAAAACTGATGGTAGCCGAGGCTATTTGTCCATCAGCCCACTGGCACTCGGATGATAATCTTAGGCATAGTATTTTATATAATCACATCATTAATTGGGGCAAACGTGAGGAACACAAACACGAACAAGCCTGAATTATCCCCAGGCATATATGCAACTGAAAACATAAACCCCAAAAGTGACTCGAACCCATACTGCCAGGAGCAACGCAACTGTTATGTACAGGACACCTTAATCCCGTCGACCATCACGCCCGGACAAAAACTGTTGGTAGCCGAGGCTATTTGTCCGTAAGCCCGCCGACACTCGGGTGGTAATCGTGTGCATAGTATTTTATCAAATCATATCATTCTTTGGGGCACACGTGAGGAACACAAATGCGAACAAGCCTGAATGGTCCCCCAGGACTATTTGCAACTGAAAACTCACACCCCAGAAGTGACTCGAACCCATACTGCCAGGAGCAACGCAACTGGAATGTAAAGAACACCTTAATCCCCTCGACCATCAAGACCGGACAAAAACTGATGGTAGCCGAGGTTATTTGTCAATCAGCCCGCTGGCACTCGGATGATAATCTTAGGTATAGTATTTTATAAAATCACATCATTCATTGGGGCAAACGTGAGGAACACAAACACGAACAAGCCTGAATGATCCCCAGGCCTATATGCAACTGAAAACTTAAACCCCAGAAGTGACTCGAACCCATACTGCCAGGAGCAACGCAACTGTTATGTACAGGACACCTTAATCCCGTAGACCATCACGACCGGACAAAAACTGTTGATAGCCGAGGCTATTTGTCCGTAAGCCCGCCGACACTCGGATGGTAATCTTCTGCATAGTATTTTATCAAATCATATCATTCTTTGGGGCACACGTGAGGAACACAAATGCAAACAAGCCTTAATGGTCCCCCAGGACTATTTGCAACTGAAAACTCACACCCCAGAGATGACTCGAACACATACTGCGAGGAGTACCGCAACTGGTATGTACAGGACACTTTAATCCACTAGACCATTACGACCGGACAAAGACTGATGGTAACCCAGGCTATTTGTCCGTAAGCCCGACAGCAGTCGGATGGTAATATTGGGCGTAGAATTTTATTAAACCACCTCATTCTTTGGGGCACACGTGAGGAACACAAATGCGAACAAGCCTGAATGGTCCCCAGGACTATATGCAACTGAAATTTCACACCCCAGAAGTGACTCGAACCCATACTGCCAGGAGCAACGCAACTGGTATGTACATTACACTTTAATCCACTCGACCATCATGATTGGACAAAAACTGATGGTAGCCGAGGCTATTTGTCCCTAAGCCCGCCAGCACTCGGATGGTAATCTTGGGCATAGTATTTTATTATATCACCTCATTCTTTGGGGTACACGTGAGGAACACAAATGCGAGCAAGCCTTAGAGGTCCCCAGGACTATATGCAACTGAAATTTCACACCACAGAAGTGACTAGAACCCATACTGCCAGGAGCAACGCAACTGGTATGTACAGGACACGTTAATCCCCTCGACCATCACGACCGAACCAAAACCAATGGTAGCCAAGGCTATTTGTCCATCAACCCGCTGGCACTCAGATCGTAATCTTGGGCATAGTATTTTATCTTTATCAAATCACCTCATTCTTTGGGCACACGTGAGGAACACAAATGCGAACAAGCCTGAATGGTCCCCCATGATTATATGCAACCGAAAACTCACACCCCAGAAGTGACTCGAACCCATACTGCCAGGAGCAACGCATCTGGTTTTTACAGGACACTTTAATCCACTCGACCATCACGACCGGACCAAAACAGATGGTAGCCGAGGCTATTTGTCTATCAGCCCGCCGGCACTCAGATGGTAATATTGGGCATAGTATTTTATCAAATCACCTCATTCTTTGGGGAACACGTGAGGAACACAAATGCGAACAAACCTGAATGATCCGCAGGACTATTTGCAACTGAAAACTGACACCCCAGAAGAGACTAGAACCCATACTGCCAGGAGCAACGCAACTGTTATGTACAGGACACTTTAATCCAGTCGACCATCACGGCCGGACAAAAACTGATGGTAGCTAAGGCTATTAGTCCGTAAGCCCGCCGGCACTCAGATGGTAATTTTGTGAATAGTATTTTGTTAAATCACCTCATTCCTTGGGGCACACGTGAGGAACACAAATGCGAACAAGCCTAAATGGTCCCCAGGACAATATGCAACGGAAATCTCAAACACCAGAAGTGACTCGAACCCATACTGCCAGGGGAACGCATTTGGTTTTTACAGGACACCTTAATCCACTCGACCATCATGACCGGACCAAACCTGATGGTAGCCGAGGCTATTTGTCTATCAGCCCGCCGGCATTCAGATGTTAATATTGGGCATAGTATTTTATCAAATCACGTCATTCTTTGGGGCACACGTGAGGAACACAAATACGAACATGCCTGAATGGTCCTCCGGACTATATGCAACTGAAAATTCACACCCCAGAAGTGACTCGAACCCATACTGCCAGGAGCAACGCAACTGGAATGTAAAGAACACCTTAATCCCCTCGACCATCAAGACCGGACAAAAACTGATGGTAGCCGAGGCTATTTGTCCATCAGCCCGCTGGCACTCGGATGATAATCTTAGGCATAGTATTTTATAAAATCACATCATTCATTGGGGCAAACGTGAGGAACACAAACACGAACAAGCCTGAATTATCCCCAGGCCTATATGCAACTGAAAACATAAACCCCAGAAGTGACTCGAACCCATACTGCCATGAGCAACGCATCTGTTATGTACAGGACACCTTAATCCCGTCGACCATCGCGCCCGGACAAAAACTGTTGGTAGCCGAGGCTATTTGTCCGTAAGCCCGCCGACACTCGGATGGTAATCTTGTGCATAGTATATTATCAAATCATATCATTCTTTTGGGCACACGTGAGGAACTCAAATGCAAACAAGCATGAATGGTCCCCCAGGACTATTTGCAACTGAAAACTCACACCCCAGAAGTGACTCGAACACATACTGCGAGGAGTACCGCAACTGGTATGTACAGGACACCTTAATCCACTTGACCATCACGATGGGACAACAACTGATGGTAGCTGAGGCTATTTGTCAGTAAGCCCGACAGCAGTCGGATGGCAATATTGGGCATAGAATTTTATTAAATCACCTCATTCTTTGGGGCACACGTGAGGAACACAAATGCGAATAAGCCTGAATGGTCCCCACGACTGCATGCAACTGAAAACTCACACCCCAGAAGTGACTCAAACCCATACTGCCAGGAGCAACGCAACTGGTATGTACAGGACACCTTAGTCCACTCGACCATCACGACCGGACAAAAACTGATGGTAGCTGAGGTTATTTGTACATCAGTCCGCCGGCACTCAGATGGTAGTCTTGGGCATAGTATTTTATCAAACCACCTCATTCTTTGGGGCACATGTGAGGAAAACAAATGCGAACAAGCCTGAATGGTCCCCAGGACTATATGCAACTGAAAACTCACACTCCAGAAGTGACTCAAACCCATACTGCCAGGAGCAATGGAACTGGTATGTACATTACCCATCAAACAATTTTAGGTTTCCACATCGTATCTGGAAAGTGTTGGAAAGTATTGGCAACGTTTGTTTGCACGCATTAGATGTGTAATTTTGTGTGGATGTAAATAAGTTTCTGAAACGTATTGCACGAAACGTTGGCTAAAAAAAATTTGAAACCTTGTGGCAACCTTAAATGTTTCATAATCGTAGTTTTTTAATGCTGTTATTTATATAAATGTAGAAAAATAAAAGTATATTTCTACATTTAGTAAAATGAAACAGGGTCGTAATAAAGGTTAATTCATCATTTTTACTCATATGCTTAGGAAGAGGTCGAGGAGGAAGAATTCCAGTTAAGCGGATGAGGTCGAGTAAGTCGAGGTCGTGGTGTAGTAGCGTGGTGTAGTGGCGTGGTGTAGTAGTGTATTGTAGTGGCCTGGTGTAGTAGCGTGGTGTACTGGCCTGGTGTAGGTGCCTGGTGTAGTGGCCTGGTGTAGTAGCGTGGTGTAGTAGCGTGGTGTACTGGCCTGGTGTACTGGCCTGGTGTAGTGGCCTGGTGTAGTAGCGTGGTGTAGTAGCGTGGTGTACTGGCCTGGTGTAGTAGCGTGGTGTAGTAGCGTGGTGTACTGGCCTGGTGTAGTGGCCTGGTGTAGTAGCGTGGTGTAGTAGCGTGGTGTAGTAGCCTGGTGTAGTAGCGTGGTATAGTAGCGTGGTATAGTAGCCTGGTGTAGTAGCCTGGTGTAGTAGCCTGGTGTAGTAGCGTGGTGAAGTAGCGTGGTGTAGTAGCGTGGTGTAGTAGCCTGGTGTAGTAGCGTGGTGTAGTAGCCTGGTGTAGTAGCGTGGTGTAGTAGCTTTGTGTAGTAGCCTGGTGTAGTAGCGTGGTGTAGTAGCCTAGTGTAGTAGCCTGGTGTAGTAGCGTGGTGTAGTAGCCTGGTGTAGTAGCGTGGTGTAGTAGCGCGGTGTAGTAGCGTGGTGTAGTAGCGTAGTGTAGTAGCGTAGTGTAGTAGCCTGGTGTAGTAGCCTGGTGTAGTAGCGTGGTGTAGTAGCGTGGTGTAGTAGGCTGGTGTAGTAGCCTGGTGTAGTGTCCTGGTGTAGTAGCGTGGTGTAGTAGCGTAGTGTAGTAGCCTGGTGTAGTAGCGTAGTGTAGTGGCCTGGTGTAGTGGCGTGGTGAAGTAGCCTGGTGTAGTGGCGTGGTGTAGTAGCGTAGTGTAGTAGCGTAGTATAGTGGCCTGGTGTAGTGGCCTGGTGTAGTAGCGTAGTGTAGTAGCATGGTGTAGTGGCCTGGTGTAGTAGCGTGGTGTAGTAGCCTGGTGTAGTGGCGTGGTGTAGTTTCCTGGTGTAGTGGCGTGGTGTAGTGGCCTAGTGTAGTAGCCTGGTGTAGTAGCGTGGTGTAGTAGCGAGGTGTAGTGGCCTGGTGTAGTAGCGTAGTGTAGTAGCCTGGTGAGGTAGCGTGGTGTAGTAGCATGGTGTAGTAGCGTAGTGTATTGGCCTGGTGTAGTAGCGTAGTGTAGTAGCCTGGTGTAGTGGCTTGTAGTGGCCTGGTGTAGTAGCGTGGTGTAGTTGCCTGGTGTAGTAGCGTAGTGTAGTGGCCTGGTGTAGTAGCGTGGTGTAGTGGCGTGGTGTAGTGGCCTGGTGCAGTAGCGTGGTGTAGTGGCCTGGTGTAGTAGTGTGGTGTAGTGGCCTGGTGTAGTAGCGTGGTGTAGTGGCCTGATGTAGTAGCATAGTGTAGTGGCATGGTGTAGTAGCATAGTGTAGTAGCCTGGTGTAGTAGCATAGTGTAGTGGCCTGGTGTAGTAGTGTGGTGTAGTGGCGTGGTGTAGTGGCCTGGTGTAGTAGCGTGGTGTAGTAGCGTAGTGTAGTGGCCTGGTGTAGTAGTGTAGTGTAGTAGCCTGGTGTAATGGCGTGTAGTGGCCTGGTGTAGTAGCGTGGTGTAGTAGCCTGGTGTAGTAGCGTAGTGTAGTGGCCTGGTGTAGTAGCGTGGTGTAGTGGCGTGGTGTAGTGGCCTGGTGTAGTAGCGTGGTGTAGTGGCCTGGTGTAGTAGCATGGTGTAGTGGCCTGGTGTAGTAGCGTGGTGTAGTGGCCTGGTGTAGTAGCGTCGTGTAGTGGCCTGGTGTAGTAGCGTCGTGTAGTGGCCTGGTGTAGTAGCGTAGTGAAGTAGCGTGGTGTAGTAGCCTGGTGTAGTAGCGTGGTGATCTGGTAGTGGTGTGGTAGTAGTGGTGTGGTAGTCGTGGTGTGGTAGTAGTGGTGTACTAGTAGTGGTGTGGTAGTAGTGGTGTGGTAGTAGTGGTGTGGTAGTAGTGGTGTACTAGTAGTGGTGTGGTAGTAGTGGTGTGGTAGTAGTGGTGTGGTAGTAGTGGTGTGGTAGTAGTGGTGTGGTAGTAGTGGTGTACTAGTTGTGGTGTGGTAGTAGTGGTGTGGTAGTAGTGGTGAGGTAGTAGTGGTGTGGTAGTAGTGGTGTGGTAGTAGCAGTGTGATAGTAGCGGTGTGGTAGTAGTGGTGTGGTAGTAGTGATGTGGTAGTAGTGGTGTGGTAGTAGTGGTGTACTAGTAGTGGTGTGGTAGTAGTGGTGTACTAGTAGTGGTTTGGTAGTAGTGGTGTACTAGTAGTGGTGTGGTAGTAGTGGTGTGGTAGTAGAGGTGTGGTAGTAGTGGTGTGGTAGTAGTGGTGTGGTAGTAGTGATGTGGTAGTAGTGGTGTGGTAGTAGTGGTTTGGTAGTAGTGGTGTACTAGTAGTGGTGTGGTAGTAGTGGTGTGGTAGTAGAGGTGTGGTAGTAGTGGTGTGGTAGTAGTGGTGTGGTAGTAGTGATGTGGTAGTAGTGGTGTGGAGGTGTGGGTGTTGAGAGGAGGTGTTGGGTGGTGTTGGTGTTGAGAGGGGTGTGTTGGTGATGTGGTGTTGAGAGGGAGGTGTGGGCTGGTGTTGGTGTTGAGAGGTCTGTGCTAGTTGCGGTGGTGTTGCTATGTTGACGAGGGGGTGTATGCGGGTCGGCTGTGAGGCTGTTGAGCAGGTGTGTGGGGTGGGATGTGGTGTTGAGAGGGAGTGTTGGGTGGTGTGGGTTTGAGAAGGGGGTCGTTGGGGTTGTGTGTGGTGTTGAGAGGTGGTTGGTGGGGGCGTGCTGGTGTTTGAGAGGGGGGTGTTGGGTGGTGTGGTGTTTGAGAGGGGGGGAGTGGTGGGGTGAGTGGTGTTGAGAGGGGGTGTTGGGTGATGTGGTGTTGAGACGTCGGGGTCTGGGTGTGGGATGGGTGGTGGAGAGGGGTGTTGGGTGGTTGTGGTGTGGAGAGGGGGGTGTGGGGGTGTGGTGTTTGAGAGGCGAGGTGGGTGTCTTGTGGGGTGGGAGGTGTGAAGAGGGACTGGTGTTGGCGGTGGTGGTGGTGATGATCGGGGGTCGTGTGGGTGGTGTCGGTGTTGAGGATGGTGTGCTGGTAGGGCTGGGTGTGGTGTTGGAGGCGAGGTGTAGATGGCGTAGGTGTGGTTTGCGAGGTGCTGGTTGGCGGTGTGTGGGTTGTGGTGTGGTTGTGGTGTGGGTGGGGTGCTTTTTTTTTTTTTGGTATTAATTTTTTTTTTGGTTTTTAGTTTTTTTTTTGTTTTGGTGTTGGGTGGTTGGGTGGTGGGGTGGTGTGGTACTGGGTGGTGTGGTGGTTGTGGTGTGGTGTGGTGTTGGGTGGTAGGTGGCTGTTGGGTGGTGTGGTGTGGTGTTGGGTGGTGTGGTGTTGGGTGGTGTTGGGTTTTCGGGTGGTGGTGTTGGGTGGTGTGGTGTGGTTGGTGTTGGTATTGGGTGGTGTGGTGTTGGGTGGTGTGGTGTTGGGGTGGGTGGTGTTTGGGTGGTGTGGGTGGTTGGGTGGATGTGGTATGGGGTGGTGTGGTATTGGGTGGTGTTGTGTTGGGTGGGTGTGGTATGGGTGGTGGGGCGTTGAGTGGGTTGTTTTGGCGGTGGTGGTGGGTGGTGGGTGGTGTGTTTTTGGTGGTGTGGTGTTGGTGGTGGTGTGTGTTGTGGTGTTCAGGTCTGACCAACCAGAGGAGGGGGTGTTAGTGTCCTAGCAGGGCTGGAGACAGACCTGAATGGAGACAGTGTGACCTGCTGGTAACTTGTCCAAATTGCTCGGCTGCCATTTTTTGTACATATTTATTTTAACTTAAATCCCAACATAAGTAATTTATAGCATGATAATCACTTTAAACTGTGTAATAACTATTTTCCTTGCAGTTGTAATATAAGTTGGAACAAATATACATATTTTATTAAGATATATTAATAACCTAAATATTGCACATTGGATGGAAACACAGACGGTTTGACCGCATCCTGCGACAGTTCACCAAGACTCTTAATCTTTACGGCTCTACTCGTCGGTATCACCCGGCACAACCTGCTACACTATCACCCTGCTATACTCTCTCCCTGCTACACCCTCACCTTGCTACATCCTCACCTTGCTGCCCCTCACCCTGATCCACCCTTACCCAGCTACACTCTCACCCTGCTACACCCTCACCCTGATACCACCCTTACCGGCGTACACCCTCACCCTGGACTACACCCCTCACCCCTGCTACACCCTCAATCTGCTACACCCTCAATCTAGCAACCTCAACAGGCTACACCCTCAATCTGCTAGCACCCTCATCTTGCTACACCCTCACCTTTGCTACACCCTCACCCTGCATACACCCCTACCACCCGGCCTACAACTCACACCCCTGTGCTACACTCTCACCCGACTACAACCCGTCACCTTGCTACACCCTAACCCTGATACATCCTCCCCCGGCTACACTCACACCCTGCTACACCCCTCACCCTGATACCATCCTCACCCTGCTACACCCTCCACACTGCTACCCCCTCAATCTGCTACACCCTCAACAGGCTACCCCTTCACCGGCTACACTATCAACCTGCTACTCCCTCACCTGGCTACACCCACACACCCTCCACCCGGCTACACCCCCACACATTACTACACCCTCAACCGCTACACTCACACCCGGCTATAACCCACACAACTACACACCTACAACCAGCTACACTCACACCCTGCTTACATCTACACTCGACAACCCCCTCAACTGGCTACACCCACATACGACTACACCCCACACACGACAACCACCCACACACGACTACATTCACACACGACTACTCCCACACACCGACACACCCACACAACACTACCCACACAAGACTCACAACACACACCGACTACATTCCACGACTACACCCACCACGACCTACCCCACACACGACCTACATATCACAGCACACGACACCCACCCACACTACACACCCACACGCACAGTAGCTACACCCAACAGCATGCGGGGACGTACGACCCGACACACGACTACACGCCACACACGACTACACGCCTACGTCACGAGCTAGCACCCACAGCCGGACATACACCCACACACGACTACACCCCCACACCAACTACATGTCACACACGACGACACCCACACCACGACTACCCCCACACACGGACTACACCCACCAACGACTACACCCACACCACGACTACAACCCCACACACACTACATTCACACACGACTAAACCCCACACACGACTACACCCACACACGACTACACCCACCACACGACTCCACCCACACTCGACCAACACCACACACCGAGCACACCCACACACGACTACACCCACGCACGACTACACCCACATACGACTACAACCACACACGAATACACCCACGCACCGAATACACCCCACTACGACTACACCCACACACAACTACATTCCACACACGGACTACACCCACGCACGAGCTACACCGACACACGATACACTATAGACCCAACAAAACGTTTTTGTCAGATTCTTTCACACCACTTTCCAGCAAACTTTATAATTTATATAAATTATTTTAGGGACTAATACATAAATTATATATTTACATGAGA
>WNGS01000410.1:0-20358 GCA_020271785.1 Procambarus virginalis
CACTAGTCACAAAACAATGACCACTATACACTAGTCACTACACAATGATCACTATACACTAGTCACAAGACAATGACCACTATACACTAGTCACTACACAATGACCACTATACACTAGACACAAGACAATGACCACTATACACTATACACAAGACAATGACCACTATACACTATACACAAGACAATAACCACTATACACTAGTCACTAGACAATGACCACTATACACTAGACACAAGACAATGACCACTATACACTAGACACAAGACAATGACCACTATACACTAGACACAAGACAATGACCACTATACACAAGACAATGACCACTATACACTAGACACAAGACAATGACCACTATACACTAGACACAAGACAATGACAATTATACACAAGACAATGACCACTATACACTAGTCACAAGACAATGACCACTATACACTAGTCACAAGACAATGACCACTATACACTAGTCACAAGACAATGACCACTATACACTTGTCACAAGACAATGACCACTATACACTAGTCACAAGACAATGACCACTATACACTAGTCACAAGACAATGACCACTATACACTAGTCACAAGACAATGACCACTATACACTAGTCACAAGACAATGACCACTATACATTAGACAATGACCACTATACACTAGTCACAAGACAATGACCACTATGCACTAGACACAAGACAATGACCACTGTACACTAGTCACAAGACAATGACCACTATACACTAGACACTAGACAATGTCCACTATACACTAGACAATGACCACTCTACACTAGTCACAAGACAATGTCCACTATACACTAGTCAATGACCACTATACACTAGTCACAAGACAATGTCCACTATACACTAGTCACAAGACAATGTCCACTATACACTAGTCAATGACCACTATACACTAGACAATGACCACTATACACTAGACAATGTCCACTATACACAAGTCAATGACCACTATACACTAGACATTGACCACTATACACTAGACAATGTCCACTATACACTAGTCAATGACCACTATACTCAAGACAATGACCACTATACACTAGACAATGACCACTATACACTAGACAATGACCACTATACACTAGACAATGTCCACTATACACTAGTCACAAGACAATGACCACTATACACTAGTCACAAGACAATGACCACTATACACTAGTCACAAGACAATGTCCACTATACACTAGTCACAAGACAATGACCACTATGCACTAGTCACAAGACAATGACCACTATACACTAGTTACAAGACAATAACCACTATACACTAGTCACAAGACAATGTCCACTATACACTAGACAATGACAACTATACACTAGACACTGACCACTATACACTAGACAATGACCACTATACACTAGACAATGACCACTATTCACTAGTCACAAGACAATGACCACTATACACTAGACAATGACCACTTTACACTAGTCACAAGAATATGACCACTATACACTAGTCACAAGACAATGTCCACTATACAGAAGACAATGACCACTATACACAAGACAATGACCACTATACACTAGTCACAAGACAATGACCACTATACACTAGACACAAGACAATGACCACTATACACTATACACAAGACAATGACCACTATACACTAGTCACTCGACAATGACCACAATACACTAGTCACTACACAATGACCACTATACACTAGTCACTAGACAATGAACACTATACACTAGTCACTACACAATGACCACTATACACTAGTCACTACACAATGACCACTATACACTAGTCACAAGACTATGACCACTATACACTAGTCACTACACAATGACCACAATACACTAGACACAAGACAATGACCACTATACACTAGTCACAAAACAATGACCACTATACACTAGTCACTACACAATGACCACTATACACTAGTCATAAGACAATGACCACTATACACTAGTCACTACACAATGACCACTATACACTAGACACAAGACAATGACCACTATACACTATACACAAGACAATGACCACTATACACTAGTCACTAGACAATGACCACTATACACTAGTCACTACACAATGACCACTATATACTAGTCACAAGACAATGTCCACTCTACACTATACACAAGACAATAACCACTATACGCTAGACAATGACCACTATACGCTAGACAATGACCGCTATACACTAGACAATGTCCACTATTCACTATACGCTATACAATGACCACTATACACTAGACAATGTCCACTATACACTAGTCAATGACCACTATACACTAGACAATGACCACTATACACTAGACAATGACCACTATGCACTAGACAATGTCCACTATACACTAGTCACAAGACAATGACCACTATACACTAGTCACAAGACAATGACCACTATACACTAGTCACAAGACAATGACCACTATACACTAGTCACAAGACAATGTCCACTATACACTAGTCACAAGACAATGACCACTATACACTAGTCACAAGACAATGACCACTATACACTAGTTACAAGACAATGACCACTATACTCTAGTCACAAGACAATGTCCACAATACACTAGACAATGACCACTATACACTAGACAATGACCACTATACACTAGACAATGACCACTATACACTAGACAATGACCACTATACACTAGACAATGACCACTATACACTAGACAATGACCACTATACACTAGTCACAAGACAATGACCACTATACACTAGACAATGACCACTATACACTAGTCACAAGACAATGACCACTATACACTAGACAATGACCACTATACACTAGTCACAAGACAATGTCCACTATACACTATACACAAGACAATGACCACTATACACTAGACACAAGACAATGACCACTATATACTAGTCACAAAACAATGACCACTATACACTAGACACAAGACAATGACCACTATACACTATACACAAGACAATGACCACTATACACTAGTCACTAGACAATGACCACTATACACTAGTCACTACACAATGACCACTACACACTAGTCACAAGACAATGTCCACTATACACTATACACAAGACAATGACCACTGTCGGGAAACCGACACACAAATAGTATAGTCTTCCCTTAACAGTATCCTCTTAAAATTAGAGAATGGGAGACTCCGTGACGTCATCGACGTCGCCGCAGTATTTACATTATTAAACCACTGTTCATACAACAGTTTAATGTCTAAATTGAATAAAAAAGTGTTCAATAAGACTGAATATAATTATTAACACCAAAATATAGCTTGATTCCCTTGTTAACGTAAATTTAACTTAGAAGTGGAAAAAATATTGGAACAACAAGGGAAGCAGAGCGTTTCTTACAGACGCCACGCTCACACGAAAACAATAACAAACGCAGCCTTACGCTGCCCATGGCTCCAGAGTTGGTTTAACACCTAGACACCTATTTACGTGTCAACAACCAACAACACAGCCTATCAACAACTACAACAACGATTGTATCCGGCTTACCAAGTATTTGTTTATTATTCTAGTGCACTGCTTATATCAAANCACTATACACTAGACACAAGACAATGACCACCATGCACAAGACAATGACCACTATACACTTGACACAAGACAATGACCACTATACACAGACAATGACCACTATACACTAGTCACAAGACAATGACCACTATAAATTAGACAATGACCACTATACACTAGTCACAAGACAATGACCACTATACACTAGTACAAGAACAATGACCACTATACATAGACAATGACCACTATACATAGTCACTACACAATGACCACTATACACTAGTCACAAGACAATGACCACTATACACTAGACACAAGACAATGACCACTATACACTAGTCACAAGACAATGACCACTATACACTAGACACAAGACAATGACCACTATACACCAAGACAATGACCACTTACACTAGTCACAAGACAATGTCCACTATACACTAGTCAATGACCACTATACACTAGTCACAAGACAATGTCCACTATACACTAGTCACAAGACAATGTCCACTATACACTAGTCAATGACCACTATACACTAGACAATGACCACTATACACTAGACAATGTCCACTATACACTAGTCAATGACCACTATACACTAGACAATGACCACTATACACTAGACAATGTCCACTATACACTAGACAATGACCACTATACACTAGACAATGACCACTATACACTAGACAATGTCCACTATACACTAGTCACAAGACAATGACCACTATACACTAGTCACAAGACAATGACCACTATACACTAGTCACAAGACAATGTCCACTATACACTAGTCACAAGACAATGACCACTATGCACTAGTCACAAGACAATGACCACTATACACTTGTCACAAGGCAATGTCCACTATACACTATACACAAGACAATGACCACTATACACTAGTCACAAGACAATGTCCACTATACACTAGACAATGACCACTATACACTAGACAAGTACCACTATACACTAGACAATGACCACTATACACTAGACAATGACCACTATACACTAGACAATGACCACTATACACTAGACAATGACCACTATACACTAGTCACAAGACAATGACCACTATACACAAGACAATGACCACTTTACACTAGTCACAAGACAATGACCACTATACACTAGTCACAAGACAATGTCCACTATACACAAGACAATGACCACTATACACAAGACAATGACCACTATACACTAGTCACAAGACAATGACCACTATACACTAGACACAAGACAATGACCACTATACACAAGACAATGACCACTATACACTAGTCACTAGACAATGACCACTATACACTAGTCACTACACAATGACCACTATACACTAGTCACAAGACAATGACCACTATACACTAGACACAAGACAATGACCACTATACACTAGTCACAAAACAATGACCACTATACACTAGTCACTACACAATGACCACTATACACTAGTCACAAGACAATGACCACTATACACTAGTCACTACACAATGACCACTATACACTAGACACAAGACAATGACCACTATACACTATACACAAGACAATGACCACTATACACTAGTCACTAGACAATGACCACTATACACTAGTCACTACACAATGACCACTATACACTAGTCACAAGACAATGTCCACTATACACTCTACACAAGACAATGACCACTATACGCTAGACAATGACCACTATACGCTAGACAATGACCGCTATACACTAGACAATGTCCACTATTCACTATACGCTATACAATGACCACTATACACTCGACAATGTCCACTATTCACTATACGCTAGACAATGACTACTATACACTAGACAATGTCCACTATTCACTATACACTAGACAATGACCACTATACACTAGTCACAAGACAATATCCACTATACACTATACGCTAGACAATGACCACTATACACTAGACAATGTCCACTATTCACTATACGCTAGACAATGACCACTATACACTAGACAATGTCCACTATACACTATACAAAAGACAATGACCACTATACACTAGACAATGTCCACTATACACTATACACAAGACAATGACCACTATACACTAGTCACAAGACAATATCCACTATTCACTATACGCTAGACAATAACCACTATACACTAGACAATGTCCACTATTCACAATACACAAGACAATGACCACTATACACTAGTGGTCATTGTCTTGTGTATAGTGGTCATTGTCTAGTGTATAGTGGTCATTGTCTAGTGTATAGTGGACATTGTCTTGTGACTAGTATATAGTGGTCATTGTCTAGTGTATAGTGGTCATTGTCTAGTGTATAGTGGTCATTGTCTAGTGTATAGTGGACATTGTCTTGTGACTAGTGTATAGTGGTCATTGTCTTGTGACTAGTGTAAAGTCGTCATTGTCTAGTGTATAGTGGTCATTGTCTAGTGTATAGTGGTCATTGTCTAGTGTATAGTGGTCATTGTCTAGTGTATAGTGGTCATTGTCTAGTGTATAGTGGTCATTGTCTTGTGTATAGTGGATATTGTCTTGTGACTAGTGTATAGTGGTCATTGTCTTGTAACTAGTGTATAGTGGTCATTGTCTTGTGACTAGTGCATAGTGGTCATTGTCTTGTGACTAGTGTATAGTGGACATTGTCTTGTGACTAGTGTATAGTGGTCATTGTCTTGTGACTAGTGTCTAGTGGTCATTGTCTTGTGACTAGTGTATAGTGGACATTGTCTAGTGTATAGTGGTCATTGTCTAGTGTATAGTGGTCATTGCCTAGTGTATAGTGGTCATTGTCTAGTGTATAGTGGTCTTTGACTAGTGTATAGTGGACATTGTCTAGTGTATAGTGGTCATTGTCTAGTGTATAGTGGTCATTGACTAGTGTATAGTGGACATTGTCTAGTGTATAGTGGTCATTGACTAGTGTATAGTGGACATTGTCTTGTGACTAGTGTATAGTGGTCATTGTCTTGTGACTAGTGTATAGTGGTCATTGTCTTGTGTCTAGTGTATAGTGGTCATTGTCTAGTGTATAGTGGTCATTGTCTTGTGTCTAGTGTATAGTGGTCATTGTCTTGTGTCTAGTGTATAGTGGTCATTGTCTTGTGTCTAGTGTATAGTGGACATTGTCTTGAGTCTAGTGTATAGTGGTCATTGTCTTGTGACTAGTGTATAGTGGTCATTGTCTTGTGTCTAGTGTATAGTGGTCATTGTCTTGTGACTAGTGTATAGTGGTCATTGTCTAGTGTATAGTGGTCATTGTCTTGTGACTAGTGTATAGTGGTCATTGTCTTGTGTATAGTGGTCAATGTCTTGTGTCTAGTGTATAGTGGTCATTGTCTTGTGTATAGTGGTCATTGTCTTGTGTCTAATGTATAGTGGTCATTGTCTTGTGTCTAGTGTATAGTGGTCATTGTCTTGTGTCTAGTGTATAGTGGACATTGTCTTGAGTCTAGTGTATAGTGGTCATTGTCTTGTGACTAGTGTATAGTGGTCATTGTCTTGTGTCTAGTATATAGTGGTCATTGTCTTGTGACTAGTGTATAGTGGTCATTGTCTAGTGTATAGTGGTCATTGTCTTGTGACTAGTGTATAGTGGTCATTGTCTTGTGTATAGTGGTCAATGTCTAGTGTCTAGTGTATAGTGGTCATTGTCTTGTGTATAGTGGTCATTGTCTTGTGTATAGTGGTCATTGTCTTGTGTCGAGTGTTTAGTGGTCATTGTCTAGTGTATAGTGGTCATTGTCTTGTGTCTAGTGTATAGTGGTCATTGTCTTGTGTCTAGTGTATAGTGGTCATTGTCTTGTGTCTAGTGTATAGTGGTCATTGTCTTGTGTCTAGTGTATAGTGGTCTAGTGTATAGTCTTGTGACTAGTGTATAGTGGTCATTGTCTTGTGTCTAGTGTATAGTGGTCATTGTCTAGTGTATAGTGGTCATTGTCTTGTGTCTAGTGTATTGTGGTCATTGTCTAGCGTATAGTGGTCATTGAATTGTGTCTTGTGTATAGTGGTCATTGTCTTGTGATTAGTGTATAGTGGTCATTGTCTAGTGTATAGTGGTCATTGTCTAGTGTATAGTGGTCATTGTCTAGTGTATAGTGGTCATTGTCTAGTGTATAGTGGTAATTGTCTTGTGTCTAGTGTATAGTGGTCATTGTCTTGTGTCTTGTGTATAGTGGTCATTGTCTAGTGTATAGTGGTCATTGTCTTGTGTCTAGTGTATAGTGGTCATTGTCTTGTGTCTAGTGTATAGTAGTCATTGTCTAGTGTATAGTGGTCATTGTCTAGTGTATAGTGGTCATTGTCTTGTGACTAGTGTATTGTGGTCATTGTCTTGTGTCTAGTGTATAGTGGTCATTGTCTTGTGTCTAGTGTATAGTGGTCATTGTCTAGTGTATAGTGGACATTGTCTTGTGTCTAGTGTATAGTGGTCATTGTCTTGTGACTAGTGTATAGTGGTCAGTGTCTTGTGACTAGTGTATAGTGGTCATTGTCTTGTGTCTAGTGTATAGTGGTCATTATCTTGTGTATAGTGGACATTGTCTTGTGTCTAGTGTATAGTGGTCATTGTCTTGTGACTAGTGTATAGTGGTCAGTGTCTTGTGACTAGTGTATAGTGGTCATTGTCTTGTGTCTAGTGTATAGTGGTCATTATCTTGTGTCTTGTGTATAGTGGTCATTGTCTAGCGTATAGTGGTCATTGTCTTGTGTCTTGTGTATAGTGGTCCTTGTCTTGCGACTAGTGCATAGTGGTCGTTGTCTAGTGTATAGTGGTCATTGTCTAGTGTATAGTGCATTGTCTAGTGTATAGTGGTCATTGTCTAGTGTATAGTGTCATTGTCTGTTTCTTGTGTATAGTGGTCATTGTCTTGTGTCTTGTGTATAGTGGTCATTGTCTTGTGACTAGTGTATAGTGGTCATTGTCTAGTGACTAGTGTATAGTGTCATTTCTTGTGTTAGTGTATAGTGGTCATTGTCTTGTGTCTAGTGTATAGTGGTCCATTGTCTTGTGACTAGTGTAAGTGGTCATTGTCATGTGGATAGTGTATAGTGGTCATTGTCTTGGTCTAGTGTATCGTGTCATTGTATAGTGACTATGTATAGTGGTCATTGTCTTGTGACTAGTGTATAGTGGTCNTATAGTGGTCATTGTTAGTGTATAGTGGTCATTGTCTAGTGTATAGTGGTCATTGTCTTGTGACTAGTGTATAGTGGTCATTGTCTTGTGTCTAGTGTATAGTGGTCATTGTCTTGTGTCTAGTGTATAGTGGTCATGTCTTGTGTCTAGTGTATAGTGGTCATTGTCTTGTGACTAGTGTATAGTGGTCATTGTCTTGTGTATACTGTATAGTGGTCATTGTCTAGTGTATAGTGGTCATTGTCTAGTGTATAGTGGTCATGTCTTGTGACTAGTGTATAGTGGTCATTGTCTTGTGTCTAGTGTATAGTGGTCATGTCTTGTGTCTAGTGTATAGTGGTCATTGTCTAGTGTATAGTGGTCATTGTCAGTGTATAGTGGTCATTGTCTTGTGACTAGTGTATAGTGGTCATTGTCTTGTGTCTAGTGTATAGTGGTCATTGTCTTGTGTCTAGTGTATAGTGGTCATTGTCTTGTGTCTAGTGTATAGTGGTCATTGTCTAGTGTATAGTGGTCATTGTCTTGTGTCTTGTGTATAGTGGTCATTGTCTTGTGTCTAGTGTATAGTGGTCATTGTCTAGTGTATAGTGGTCATTGTCTTGTGACTAGTGTATAGTGGTCATTGTCTTGTGTATACTGTATAGTGGTCATTGTCTAGTGTATAGTGGTCATTGTCTAGTGTATAGTGGTCATTGTCTTGTGACTAGTGTATAGTGGTCATTGTCTTGTGTCTAGTGTATAGTGGTCATTGTCTTGTGTCTAGTGTATAGTGGTCATTGTCTAGTGTATAGTGGTCATTGTCTTGTGTCTTGTGTATAGTGATCATTGTCTTGTGTCTAGTGTATAGTGGTCATTGTCTAGTGTATAGTGGTCATTGTCTTGTGACTAGTGTATAGTGGACATTGTCTTGTGTCTAGTGTATAGTGGTCATTGTCTTGTGTCTAGTGTATAGTGGTCATTGTCTAGTGTATAGTGGTCTTTGTCTTGTGTCTAGTGTATAGTGGTCATTGTGTAGTGACTAGTGTATAGTGGTCATTGTTTTGTGACTAGTGTATAGTGGTCATTGTCTTGTGTCTAGTGTATAGTGGTCATTGTGTAGTGACTAGTGTAGAGTGGTCATTGTCTTGTGACTAGTGTATAGTGGTCATTGTGTAGTGACTAGTGTATAGTGGTCATTGTGTAGTGACTAGTGTATAGTGGTCATTGTCTTGTGACTAGTGTATAGTGGTCATTGTGTAGTGACTAGTGTATAGTGGTCATTGTCTAGTGACTAGTGTATAGTGGTCATTGTCTTGTGTATAGTGTATAGTGGTCATTGTCTTGTGTCTAGTGTATAGTGGTCATTGTCTTGTGTCTAGTGTATAGTGGTCATTGTCTTGTGACTAGTGTAAAGTGGTCATTGTCTAGTGTATAGTGGTCATTGTCTAGTGTATAGTGGTCATTGTCTAGTGTATAGTGGTCATTGTCTAGTGTATAGTGGTCATTGTCTAGTGTATAGTGGACATTGTCTTGTGACTAGTGTATAGTGGTCATTGTCTTGTGACTAGTGTAAAGTGGTCATTGTCTAGTGTATAGTGGTCATTGTCTAGTGTATAGTGGTCATTGTCTAGTGTATAGTGGTCATTGTCTAGTGTATAGTGGTCATTGTCTAGTGTATAGTGGTCATTGTCTTGTGTATAGTGGATATTGTCTTGTGACTAGTGTATAGTGGTCATTGTCTTGTAACTAGTGTATAGTGGTCATTGTCTTGTGACTAGTGCATAGTGGTCATTGTCTTGTGACTAGTGTATAGTGGACATTGTCTTGTGACTAGTGTATAGTGGTCATTGTCTTGTGACTAGTGTTTAGTGGTCATTGTCTTGTGACTAGTGTATAGTGGACATTGTCTAGTGTATAGTGGTCATTGTCTAGTGTATAGTGGTCATTGCCTAGTGTATAGTGGTCATTGTCTAGTGTATAGTGGTCATTGACTAGTGTATAGTGGACATTGTCTAGTGTATAGTGGTCATTGTCTAGTGTATAGTGGTCATTGACTAGTGTATAGTGGACATTGTCTAGTGTATAGTGGTCATTGACTAGTGTATAGTGGACATTGTCTTGTGACTAGTGTATAGTGGTCATTGTCTTGTGACTAGTGTATAGTGGTCATTGTCTTGTGTCTAGTGTATAGTGGTCATTGTCTAGTGTATAGTGGTCATTGTCTTGTGTCTAGTGTATAGTGGTCATTGTCTTGTGTCTAGTGTATAGTGGTCATTGTCTTGTGTCTAGTGTATAGTGGACATTGTCTTGAGTCTAGTGTATAGTGGTCATTGTCTTGTGACTAGTGTATAGTGGTCATTGTCTTGTGTCTAGTGTATAGTGGTCATTGTCTTGTGACTAGTGTATAGTGGTCATTGTCTAGTGTATAGTGGTCATTGTCTTGTGACTAGTGTATAGTGGTCATTGTCTTGTGTATAGTGGTCAATGTCTTGTGTCTAGTGTATAGTGGTCATTGTCTTGTGTATAGTGGTCATTGTCTTGTGTCTAATGTATAGTGGTCATTGTCTTGTGTCTAGTGTATAGTGGTCATTGTCTTGTGTCTAGTGTATAGTGGACATTGTCTTGAGTCTAGTGTATAGTGGTCATTGTCTTGTGACTAGTGTATAGTGGTCATTGTCTTGTGTCTAGTATATAGTGGTTATTGTCTTGTGACTAGTGTATAGTGGTCATTGTCTAGTGTATAGTGGTCATTGTCTTGTGACTAGTGTATAGTGGTCATTGTCTTGTGTATAGTGGTCAATGTCTAGTGTCTAGTGTATAGTGGTCATTGTCTTGTGTATAGTGGTCATTGTCTTGTGTCGAGTGTTTAGTGGTCATTGTCTAGTGTATAGTGGTCATTGTCTTGTGTCTAGTGTATAGTGGTCATTGTCTTGTGTCTAGTGTATAGTGGTCATTGTCTTGTGTCTAGTGTATAGTGGTCATTGTCTTGTGTCTAGTGCATAGTGGTCATTGTCTTGTGTCTAGTGTATAGTGGTCATTGTCTTGTGACTAGTGTATAGTGGTCATTGTCTTGTGTCTAGTGTATAGTGGTCATTGTCTAGTGTATAGTGGTCATTGTCTTGTGTCTAGTGTATTGTGGTCATTGTCTTGTGTCTTGTGTATAGTGGTCATTGTCTAGCGTATAGTGGTCATTGAATTGTGTCTTGTGTATAGTGGTCATTGTCTTGTGACTAGTGTATAGTGGTCATTGTCTAGTGTATAGTGGTCATTGTCTAGTGTATAGTGGTCATTGTCTAGTGTATAGTGGTCATTGTCTAGTGTATAGTGGTCATTGTCTTGTGTCTAGTGTATAGTGGTCATTGTCTTGTGTCTAGTGTATAGTGGTCATTGTCTTGTGACTAGTGTATAGTGGTCATTGTCTTGTGTCTAGTGTATAGTGGTCATTGTCTTGTGTCTAGTGTATAGTGGACATTGTCTTGTGTCTAGTGTATAGTGGTCATTGTCTTGTGACTAGTGTATAGTGGTCAGTGTCTTGTGTCTAGTGTATAGTGGTCATTGTCTTGTGTCTAGTGTATAGTGGTCATTATCTTGTGTCTTGTGTATAGTGGTCATTGTCTAGCGTATAGTGGTCATTGTCTTGTGTCTTGTGTATAGTGGTCCTTGTCTTGCGACTAGTGTATAGTGGTCGTTGTCTAGTGTATAGTGGTCATTGTCTAGTGTATAGTGGTCATTGTCTAGTGTATAGTGGTCATTGTCTAGTGTATAGTGGTCATTGTCTTGTGTCTTGTGTATAGTGGTCATTGTCTTGTGTCTTGTGTATAGTGGACATTGTCTTGTGGCTAGTGTATAGTGGTCGTTGTCTAGTGTATAGTGGTCATTGCCTTGTGGCTAGTGTATAGTGGTCGTTGTCTAGTGTATAGTGGTCATTGTCTTGTATCATGTGTATAGTGGTCATTGTCTAGTGTATAGTGGTCATTGTCTAGTGTATAGTGGTCATTGTCTTGTGACTAGTGTATAGTGGTCATTGTCTTGTGTCTAGTGTATAGTGGTCATTGTCTTGTGTCTAGTGTATAGTGGTCATTGTCTAGTGTATAGTGGTCATTGTCTTGTGTCTTGTGTATAGTGGTCATTGTCTTGTGTATAGTGGGCATTGTCTTGTGTCTAGTGTATAGTGGTCATTGTCTAGTGTATAGTGGTCATTGTCTTGTGACTAGTGTATAGTGGACATTGTCTTGTGTCTAGTGTATAGTGGTCATTGTCTTGTGACTAGTGTATAGTGGACATTGTCTTGGGTCTAGTGTATAGTGGACATTGTCTTGTGTCTAGTGTATAGTGGTCATTGTCTTGTGTCTAGTGAATAGTGGACATTGTCTTGTGTCTAGTGTATAGTGGTCATTGTCTTGTGTCTAGTGTATAGTGGACATTGTCTTGTGTCTAGTGTATAGTGGACATTGTCTTGTGTCTAGTGTATAGTGATCATTGTCTTGTGACTAGTGTATAGTGGACATTGTCTTATGTCTAGTGTATAGTGGACATTGTCTTGTGTCTAGTGTATAGTGGTCATTGTCTTGTGTCTAGTGAATAGTGGACATTGTCTTGTGTCTAGTGTATAGCGGCCTCCCACTGCACTGGGAGAAGTGCAGTGGGAGGAAGAAATTAGAGGAAAAACAGTCCAAGATATGATAGATCTAGTCACACGGAGATGCCAGGAGGCTGAAGGAAGATTTATATCAACAGTAAAAGAATAAAGTAAAAGGGAATATAATAATCCATGGTTTAATAGACAGTGTCAAGAAGCAAAAATGATTAGCAGGAGGGAGTGGAGGAAGTACAGAAGACAAAGGACAGAGGACAACAGGATAAGATGCAACAGAGCTAGGAACGATTACATTAACATAAGAAGAGCATCGGAAAGAAATTATGAGAACGATATTGCGATCAAAGCGAAAAAGCAAAGTAAATTACTACACAGCCAAATAAGAAGAAAAATGTCGGTGAACGACCAAGTGACAAGACTAAGGAAAACAGAGGGGGCATATACAAAAATTGACATGGCAATCTGTGAGTCACCGAATGCCAGTTTCCATGGAGTGTTCACAACCGAGCTTGAGCAACTCCCATTGTTAGAAGAGATTACCCTAGATGAAACACTATCAGATATAGAGGTGATAGCAGAGGAGGTAATGAAACAGTTGACAACACTGGATGCAACTAAAGTGGTTTGTTACGGACCCGACTACATCGTCGGAGTATGGACTCAGCGCCATCTGTGTGTCTGCTCTCTAAACAATCATCCGATGGAGCGGGTCGGATACTATCACTTAGGTTCATCCATCTCAGGCTCAAGTGCGTTTAATAGGAGTGATGAAGTATGGTATATTACACCATATAATTATATATATACATATATATTGTGATGATAATCTCTTCCCAGAGATTGAGCCTGCTATTTCCTTACTTCATCACGTTCCCAACAATATGCAAGATACGTTTTATAGTGGCTTAATGTATATATCAAGCCAGCCACACGCAACTGCAACTCCCTCCTCCCCCCCCTCTCCAGCACCTGCTGCACACCTGGTCGACCTGTCAACTGCTACTCCCAGCAAATGAGCCACTTGCGGCCGTCCTGCGTTCTCATTGGCCGCCAACCAACACACCACCCCCGCTCCACGCCAATCACATTTCATCGCCAGTTATTGTTGGAGTCCCTTGCAGCTCTCTCAGCCAGAATATATCTCGTGCTCCTGCTGTGAACACCTCATTTGACCCACCTCGTGTGATCAAATAAGAGGTTTATAGCTTGCGCATATATTCCCAGCACCATTTACTTTGTTAACGTAACCAGTTCCCCCCTTTTCAATTTATTATATCTTTTATGTATATTTCTTTTACATTATTTTACATGCCAAGGAATTGACTTTATTTTATTTTGTTTTCTAGATTCATTAAAGTAATTTTTATATTTTTGTGTTTTCGTGTATCTTGCCTTACCACAGATTATCAGACAAGCAGTCACTCTTTTTTTTCCTTTTTTTTATATAAATT
Organism: Procambarus virginalis; assembly: GCA_020271785.1. Classification (NCBI taxonomy): domain Eukaryota; kingdom Metazoa; phylum Arthropoda; class Malacostraca; order Decapoda; family Cambaridae; genus Procambarus; species Procambarus virginalis. The sequence continues at coordinate 14,658 of WNGS01000410.1, forward strand.
AACTGTATGTGGCCCAGCATTGACACCTGCTACTTGGAAGACTGCCGACCACCATTTCCAACACGTTACCGTCACATATAATTGGGGGCCTGTCCACGGAGCTTCACTCAGGTATTGGTAATTGTGGTAAGCGTACTTGGCTTTCATTTCCCTTGCTTTCATTATTTACATTAATCATTTTTTATTTTCTATGCTGCTGTGTATATTGTGCATTACGGGAATAGCATATGGTTAGTGTGAGACAACTTTGGATTACGTGGTGACTGTAGGCCGCAGTCATACTCTTAATTGGTCGTCTCTCCCTTTCGTGTTATTATCCGTGTTTAACATCTTTTGTCCCCAGATATTTCTCACATTTTTGACAGATTATCACATAGGTACCCTGGTACTGTGGTCTGTCTCCTGGTCAATAGCACCTAAGTCCTGCAATCCGACTCTAGGAGGAAAAAGAGGGCTTTAGATCCTCTAGCACGAACTATTATTGGCGAATTGGGACCTCGCCGATAGTTCTCGTCACCAGTTGACACTCGCACCCCTACTCGTCGGTCAGACTGATGGTATTTACCCAAGGTAGGGAATTGGCGTTCTTTCTTTTGAGCACAAAGTTCGCTAATTCTGTAAATACCATATTCAATTTCAGTGGGTACCATTGCTTATGTTCTATAGTGACTTGGCAAGGTATGACTACATTTTTTGGACTACCTCATTTATTTTGAAGCCATTTAGTGTTTCACTTGTCTTTTAAACTCAGTTTCCACTAATTAGTAGGATTTTCTTGCCTTTATCCTCCCACAGTGAGTACCAGGTACAAGATTTCCTGCGACCTTATTCATTTACCATCTTGAATTAACTTTAATTATTAATAATTCCCCACAGGATAGGTATCAGTTGCCACGTTTCCTGTTTCTGACATTCACCATATTCTCACTGTATATTCGTGTCTCCTTTATTCTGCTATATTTTCACAATGTTCCGCTTACAAGCTTTCAAAGCAAATCCAGAAGGTGAAATAGGGAACTTACGTCATGCAAGAAGGGTCGAATTGATAACTCTTGCACACGAGTATCAATTGGAAGTTCCCCCTGGCGCCAACAAATATACCGTAAATAATCTAATTGTAGATCATCTTTTGGATGAAGGGAAGATAGATTCTGATACTCATGACCAATACACTATTTCAGATAAACATGACTTGACAGCAATAAAACTTAAGTTAGAACTTGCTAAGATCGAGCGGGAGCAACAAAAGGAAGCAGCTGCAATCAGAGAGCGTGAAGCTGCCCTCAGAAAGGAAGAACAAGAGCGTGAATCTGCAATCAGAGACGTGAAGCTGCCCTCAGAAGGAAGAACAAGAAAGAGAAATCCGCCTCAAGGAGCGTGAGGCAGCCCTGGCCAAGGAAGCAGCTGCCATCCGGAAGGAAGAAAGTGAACGTGAGTTGGCCTTATACAAACAGCGACTCGAGATGCAACGTGACCACGACAAACGACAGGCAGAAGCAGCTCTAAACTGTCGTGACCGAGAACTCACGAGGGACGCTGCACACCAAGCTCAACTCCAACAAGCGGCAGCTAGTCTTCCTCCCAGTTTCAATGTCTCCCATGCAAGTAAGTTAATGCCCCCGTTCATCGAAACGGAGGTTGATGTGTTTTTTACCACTTTTGAGACCCTTGCTGATCAACTTAATTGGCCTGACGACCAATGGGCTACCCTTCTCAGAGTACATTTAACAGGTAGAGCAGCAGTCACACTCAGCACTTTGGCATCAGAAAACGACTACACCACCCTGAAGCAAGCTGTGTTGGACGCCTACCTTCTCTCCACCGAAAGCTATCGACGAAAGTTTCGTGACTACGTCAAGGCAAGTACCACCACCTTCTTAGAATTTGCTAACACCAAACGAAGATATTTCATGAAATGGCTGGAGGCAGCACATGTCTCTACTTTTTCAGAGCTTGTCAACCTCATACTGGTTGAAGAATTTTTGAGACGTGTACCTCCTCCTGTCCGCCTATACTTAGCGGACAAAGAAGAGACGGATTTGGTGAAGTGCGCGAAGTCAGCTGACACTTACAGCCTCATCCACCGGCTGACACCAGAACCTACCAGCAAGAAGTCTTGGTACAGTTACGAGAAAGCGAGCCCAGATCAAGGTACCTCTCAACTGTACTGCAGGTATTGTCGACTATATGGACACACCATTGACAAATGTGGTAAGTCCCAATCTAAAGGTAACATCGAACCTCCTAAGTCTAAACCTACTCACCCTAAGTCCGGTAAGCCTGTAATGAATGTTGGTGTTCATGCTAATGATCTCTCTCTCTTTACCAAGCATCTATATCCAGGAACTATCTCTACCCACGGTTCAGATTCAGAGGGACGTTTTGGACTTAAGATCCTGCGGGACACAGCGGCTCTACAATCGATCGTCTTGAAATCAGCTGTGCCCAACGTCGCCTACACAGGAGAGACTGTGTTCATCACTGACCTTACTGCTACAACTCCTTATCCCCTTGCCAGAGTTTACCTAGATTGTCCCTTCGTGACCGGTGAAGTCCAAGTCGCCGTCAGGGAAAAGCCTTTTCCCATGCCTGGAGTGCAACTTCTCCTGGGCAACGACTTGGCAGAAGACCAACAACCAAACAACCTGATCGTCAAGGACATATCCGAGGTAAGCAACTCTGTGTTGGATAACCCGATTTTTGAGCATGTTCCAGCAAAGGTTCAAGAGAGTGATGAAGGTTCTCCTCCTGTTATGGTGACCACCCGTGCTCAAGCTGCACGACCACAGCCAGCTGACTCTACTGCTACCGCTGTCCCTCAGGACCCTTCGAAACTACCCCCTAACCTGACCGCTGTGGAGTTCCGTAAGTTACAGAGAGATGATCTTACCTTGACACCATTATTCTTTCAGGCTGAAACCCAATCCGACAGTGTTCCTGGGTTCTTTATGGAGAACGAAATACTCTATCGCAGGTATAGACCCAGTAAACTGAAGGACGAGGACGATTGGGCAGACGTTGAACAACTAGTGATTCCTACCAGCCTGCGGCCCACGATTCTACACCTGGCCCACGGCGCTTTGTCACACTACGGGTTCAACAAGACTTACCATGGAATTCGACAAGACTACTACTGGCCAGGTATGGTTAACGACGTCAAGAATCATGTCAAATTATGCCACGTGTGTCAGTTAGCCGGGAAACCGAACGTTTCCATTCCCAGAGCACCACTGATACCCATCCAGGTGCCTGAGGAACCGTTCCACAAACTTATTATTGACTGTGTTGGTCCTTTGCCTCGGACCAGTGCAGGCAATGCATATATCTTAACCATCCTGTGTCCTACCACCAGATTTCCGATAGCAGTTCCAGTGAAAAATATTACGGCTGCTACAGTGGTGAAGAATCTACTGAAAATCTTCACCCAGTATGGATTTCCGAGGGAGATTCAGAGCGACTGTGGCACCAACTTCACCAGTGATCTCTTCAAACGGACTCTGGAGGAGTTCAACATCAAACAGGTACTGTCCAGCCCCTATCATCCTGCTTCACAGGGTTCTCTCGAGCGTAGTCATCAAACCATCAAGGCACTCTTAAAAAAGTTTTGTAATGAGACCTCAAAGGATTGGGATAGGCAAATTGATCTCATCATGTGTATTTTCAGAAGTCTTCCCAACGAGTCACTAGGAGTATCTCCTTATGAGATGCTCTACGGACGTAAGTGCCGTACACCTCTCAAGGCTTTCAAGGATTCTCTACGTGATGCCACCTTCAGTGAGCATCAGAATGTGCCCCAGTATCTTCAAAATCTCCGACACATTCTAGAGAGGGTCCATTCCTTTGCCAGCAACAACCTACAGAAAGCCCAGGAGAGGATGAAGACTCGTTACGACCAGCACTGTAAAGTAAGGAAGTTTAAACCAGGAGACTTAGTGCTTGCCTATTTCCCTATCCCAGGTTCTCCTTTACAGAACAGGTTCTCAGGACCCTACCGTGTTAAGGAGTGCCGGAACAACTTCAACTACGTTCTCGAGACCCCCGATAGGCGGCGGAAGACCCAGCTGTGCCACATCAATTTACTCAAGCCCTACCATGGGGTTCCTCCCACTGTGTTAACCAATTTCACCTCATTTACAGGTCCATACAGCCACAGTGAGACCTTCCCTGCTTCTCCTTTCGAAAGCACTGACACTGAGACAGCGCTTTCTAATTCGGAAATCCTTACTGACCTTCACAATCATTTTCAGGACGATAATAGTGCTTCACTCATCAAACTCATCAGAGAACATCAGGAGTTGTTTCGAGATGATCCCCAAGAGTGTACTGTGACTCAGCACGACATCCAACTGCTACCTGACACCCAGCCGATTCGCCAACCGTTCTACCGAATCAGCCCTAGCAAAACGGAAGTCATGCGGGCTGAGGTACAGTATCTCTTGGACCATGGACTGGCTACCCCCTGTGAGTCCCCCTGGGCCTCACCATGCATCCTGGTACCCAAACCTCACGGCAAAATCCGTCTGTGTACGGATTATAGGAAGTTGAACCAGGTCACAGTGAAGGACGCCTACCCAATACCCAGGATAGACGACATATTGGATGCCATTGGTAATGCCCGCTACCTGTCTCAGGTAGACTTACTCAAGGGCTACTACCAGGTGAGTTTAACGGAGCGAGCTAAGGTACTGTCCGCCTTTATAACCCCGTTCGGGCTTTACAGGTACAATCGCCTTCCCTTTGGACTCTGCAATGCCCCGGCCACCTTTCAGAGAGCTGTCAACCGCGTCATCCAGGGCTTGGACAACACCTACGCCTATTTGGATGACATCGTGGTAGCATCCAACACCTGGAGCGAACACCTGCTCCAGCTACAACGATTGTTCTACAAGCTCCTGAAAGCCGGCCTCACCATCAATCTGGGCAAGTCCACCTTCGCGAAAGGTAAAGTGCGGTACCTGGGTCATGTTATAGGGAGTGGCAGCCTGGCTCCGTTAAATATCCACATTCAAGCAATCCAACAGTATCCACAGCCTACTACCAGGAAGCAGCTCCTGCGCTTCCTTGGTCTTGCTTCCTATTACCGTAGGTTTGTGAAGAATTTTAGCACTGTTGCAACCCCATTAATCACCTTAACCAGTCCCAAGCAACGGTATAATTGGACCAGAGAGCAAACCGTTGCATTCGAACAACTCAAATTCCTCCTCTGTTCTAATCCTATTCTCGCCTCACCAGATATCAAGAAGCCTTTCATCCTCCATGTCGACGCCAGTGGTACCGGCATCGGAAGTGTCTTAATGCAGCAGCGAGGCGAGGAGGTTCTACCTGTCAGCTACTACAGTTGCAAGTTGAAGCCTCATCAGAAAAACTACAGTACTATAGAGAAGGAACTCCTCTCCATCGTCCTGAGCTTACAACACTTTGCACCATATCTGCACGGTGCTAGGTCCACTACCATCTATTCGGACCACAACCCTCTGAGATTCCTACATCAAGCCCAATTTAATAACCAACGTCTGCTGCGATGGGCTTTATATCTTCAAGGCTTCAATTTAAAGATCTGCTACATCAAGGGGCTGATAACATCATCGCTGACGCCCTCTCCAGAGTGCATGAGGTAGAGGCAGCTCCACCTCCCACTCTACCTCCCGTGAACGTGACTCAACCGAACCGCAGGCTTCGGGGAGAGTTGTGACGAAATCTC
>WNGS01000410.1:22919-38484 GCA_020271785.1 Procambarus virginalis
CTAGTGTATAGTGGTCATTGTCTAGTGTATAGTGGTCATTGTCTAGTGTATAGTGGTCATTGTCTAGTGTATAGTGGTCTTGTCTATGTATAGTGGTCATTGTCTAGTGTATAGTGGTCATTGTCTAGTGTATAGTGGTCATTGTCTAGTGTATAGTGGTCATTGTCTGTGTAAGTGGTCATTGTCTAGTGTATAGTGGTCATTGTCTTGTGACTAGTGTATAGTGGTCATTGTCTTGTTACTAGTGTATAGTGGTCATTGTCTTGTGTCTAGTGTATAGTGGTCATTGTCTAGTGTATAGTGGTCATTGTCTTGTGTCTAGTGTATAGTGGTCATTGTCTTGTGTCTAGTGTATAGTGGTCATTGTCTTGTGTCTAGTGTATAGTGGTCATTGTCTTGTGTCTAGTGTATAGTGGTCATTGTCTTGTGACTAGTGTATAGTGGTCATTGTCTTGTGTCTAGTGTATAGTGGTCATTGTCTTGTGCTAGTGTATAGTGGTCATTGTCTAGTGTATAGTGGTCATTGTCTTGTGACTAGTGTATAGTGGTCATTGTCTTGTGACTAGTGTATAGTGGTCATTGTCTTGTGTATAGTGGTCATTGTCTTGTGTCTAGTGTATAGTGGTCATTGTCTTGTGTATAGTGGTCATTGTCTTGTGTCTAGTGTATAGTGGTCATTGTCTTGTGTCTAGTGTATAGTGGTCATTGTCTTGTGTCTAGTGTATAGTGGTCATTGTCTTGTGTCTAGTGTATAGTGGTCATTGTCTTGTGACTAGTGTATAGTGGTCATTGTCTTGTGTCTAGTGTATAGTGGTCATTGTCTTGTGACTAGTGTATAGTGGTCATTGTCTAGTGTATAGTGGTCATTGTCTTGTGACTAGTGTATAGTGGTCATTGTCTTGTGTATAGTGGTCATTGTCTTGTGTCTAGTATAGTGGTCATTGTCTTGTGTATAGTGGTCATTGTCTTGTGTCTAGTGTATAGTGGTCTTGTCTAGTGTATAGTGGTCATTGTCTTGTGTCTAGTGTATAGTGGTCATTGTCTTGTGTCTAGTGTATAGTGGTCATTGTCTTGTGTCTAGTGTATAGTGGTCATTGTCTTGTGTCTAGTGTATAGTGGTCATTGTCTTGTGTCTAGTGTATAGTGGTCATTGTCTTGTGTATAGTGGTCATTGTCTTGTGTCGTGTATAGTGGTCATTGTCTAGTGTATAGTGGTCATTGTCTTGTGTCTAGTGTATAGTGTCATTGTCTTGTGTCTAGTGTATAGTGGTCATTGTCTTGTGTCTAGTGTATAGTGGTCATTGTCTTGTGTCTAGTGTATAGTGGTCATTGTCTTGTGTCTATGTAGTGGTCATTGTCTTGTGTCTAGTGTATAGTGGTCATTGTCTTGTGACTAGTGTAGTGGTCATTGTCTTGTGTCTAGTGTATAGTGGTCATTGTCTAGTGTATAGTGGTCATTGTCTTGTGTAGTGTATAGTGGTCATTGTCTTGTGTCTTGTGTATAGTGGTCATTGTCTAGTGTATAGTGTCATTGTCTTGTGTCTTGTGTATAGTGGTCATTGTCTTGTGACTAGTGTATAGTGGTCATTGTCTAGTGTATAGTGGTCATTGTCTAGTGTATATTGGTCATTGTCTAGTGTATAGTGGTCATTGTCTAGTGTATAGTGGTCATTGTCTTGTGTCTAGTGTATAGTGGTCATTGTCTTGTGTCTAGTGTATAGTGGTCATTGTCTAGTGTATAGTGGTCATTGTCTTGTGTCTAGTGTATAGTGGTCATTGTCTTGTGTCTAGTGTATAGTGGTCATTGTCTAGTGTATAGTGGTCATTGTCTAGTGTATAGTGGTCATTGTCTTGTGACTAGTGTATAGTGGTCATTGTCTTGTGTCTAGTGTATAGTGGTCATTGTCTTGTGTCTAGTGTATAGTGGTCATTGTCTTGTGTATAGTGGCATTGTCTTGTGTCTAGTGTATAGTGGTCATGTCTTGTGACTAGTGTATAGTGGTCATTGTCTTGTGTCTAGTGTATAGTGGTCATTGTCTTGTGTCTAGTGTATAGTGGTCATTGTCTAGTGTATAGTGGTCATTGTCTTGTGTCTAGTGTATAGTGGTCATTGTCTTGTGACTAGTGTATAGTGGTCATTGTCTTGTGTATAGTGGTCATTGTCTAGTGTATAGTGGTCATTGTCTAGTGTATAGTGGTCATTGTCTAGTGTATAGTGGTCATTGTCTTGTGTCTAGTGTATAGTGGTCATTGTCTTGTGTCTAGTGTATAGTGGTCATTGTCTTGTGACTAGTGTATAGTGGTCATTGTCTTGTGACTAGTGTATAGTGGTCATTGTCTTGTGTATAGTGTATAGTGGTCATTGTCTTGTGTCTAGTGTATAGTGGTCATTGTCTTGTGACTAGTGTATAGTGGTCATTGTCTTGTGATAGTGTATAGTGGTCATTGTCTTGTGTCTAGTGTATAGTGGTCATTGTCTTGTGACTAGTGTATAGTGGTCATTGTCTTGTGACTAGTGTATAGTGGTCATTGTGTATCTAGTGTATAGTGGTCATTGTCTTGTGACTAGTGTATAGTGGTCATTGTCTTGTGTCTAGTGTATAGTGGTCATTGTCTTGTGACTAGTGTATAGTGGTCATTGTCTTGTGACTAGTGTATAGTGGTCATTGTCTTGTGACTAGTGTATAGTGGTCATTGTCTTGTGACTAGTGTATAGTGGTCATTGTCTTGTGACTAGTGTATAGTGGTCATTGTCTTGTGACTAGTGTATAGTGGTCATTGTCTTGTGACTAGTGTATAGTGGTCATTGTCTTGTGTATAGTGTATAGTGGTCATTGTCTTGTGTCTAGTGTATAGTGGTCATTGTCTTGTGTCTAGTGTATAGTGGTCATTGTCTTGTGACTAGTGTATAGTGGTCATTGTCTAGTGTATAGTGGTCATTGTCTAGTGTATAGTGGTCATTGTCTAGTGTATAGTGGTCATTGTCTAGTGTATAGTGGTCATTGTCTAGTGTATAGTGGTCATTGTCTTGTGACTAGTGTATAGTGGTCATTGTCTTGTGACTAGTGTATAGTGGTCATTGTCTAGTGTATAGTGGTCATTGTCTAGTGTATAGTGGTCATTGTCTAGTGTATAGTGGTCATTGTCTAGTGTATAGTGGTCATTGTCTAGTGTATAGTGGTCATTGTCTAGTGTATAGTGGTCATTGTCTAGTGTATAGTGGTCATTGTCTAGTGTATAGTGGTCATTGTCTAGTGTATAGTGGTCATTGTCTAGTGTATAGTGGTCATTGTCTTGTGACTAGTGTATAGTGGTCATTGTCTTGTGACTAGTGTATAGTGGTCATTGTCTTGTGTCTAGTGTATAGTGGTCATTGTCTAGTGTATAGTGGTCATTGTCTTGTGTCTAGTGTATAGTGGTCATTGTCTTGTGTCTAGTGTATAGTGGTCATTGTCTTGTGTCTAGTGTATAGTGGTCATTGTCTTGTGTCTAGTGTATAGTGGTCATTGTCTTGTGACTAGTGTATAGTGGTCATTGTCTTGTGTCTAGTGTATAGTGGTCATTGTCTTGTGACTAGTGTATAGTGGTCATTGTCTAGTGTATAGTGGTCATTGTCTTGTGACTAGTGTATAGTGGTCATTGTCTTGTGTATAGTGGTCATTGTCTTGTGTCTAGTGTATAGTGGTCATTGTCTTGTGTATAGTGGTCATTGTCTTGTGTCTAGTGTATAGTGGTCATTGTCTTGTGTCTAGTGTATAGTGGTCATTGTCTTGTGTCTAGTGTATAGTGGTCATTGTCTTGTGTCTAGTGTATAGTGGTCATTGTCTTGTGACTAGTGTATAGTGGTCATTGTCTTGTGTCTAGTGTATAGTGGTCATTGTCTTGTGACTAGTGTATAGTGGTCATTGTCTAGTGTATAGTGGTCATTGTCTTGTGACTAGTGTATAGTGGTCATTGTCTTGTGTATAGTGGTCATTGTCTTGTGTCTAGTGTATAGTGGTCATTGTCTTGTGTATAGTGGTCATTGTCTTGTGTCTAGTGTATAGTGGTCATTGTCTAGTGTATAGTGGTCATTGTCTTGTGTCTAGTGTATAGTGGTCATTGTCTTGTGTCTAGTGTATAGTGGTCATTGTCTTGTGTCTAGTGTATAGTGGTCATTGTCTTGTGTCTAGTGTATAGTGGTCATTGTCTTGTGTCTAGTGTATAGTGGTCATTGTCTTGTGACTAGTGTATAGTGGTCATTGTCTTGTGTCTAGTGTATAGTGGTCATTGTCTAGTGTATAGTGGTCATTGTCTTGTGTCTAGTGTATAGTGGTCATTGTCTAGTGTATAGTGGTCATTGTCTTGTGTCTAGTGTATAGTGGTCATTGTCTTGTGACTAGTGTATAGTGGTCATTGTCTAGTGTATAGTGGTCATTGTCTAGTGTATAGTGGTCATTGTCTTGTGTCTAGTGTATAGTGGTCATTGTCTAGTGTATAGTGGTCATTGTCTTGTGTCTAGTGTATAGTGGTCATTGTCTAGTGTATAGTGGTCATTGTCTTGTGTCTAGTGTATAGTGGTCATTGTCTTGTGACTAGTGTATAGTGGTCATTGTCTAGTGTATAGTGGTCATTGTCTAGTGTATAGTGGTCATTGTCTAGTGTATAGTGGTCATTGTCTAGTGTATAGTGGTCATTGTCTTGTGTCTAGTGTATAGTGGTCATTGTCTTGTGTCTAGTGTATAGTGGTCATTGTCTAGTGTATAGTGGTCATTGTCTTGTGTCTAGTGTATAGTGGTCATTGTCTTGTGTCTAGTGTATAGTGGTCATTGTCTAGTGTATAGTGGTCATTGTCTAGTGTATAGTGGTCATTGTCTTGTGACTAGTGTATAGTGGTCATTGTCTTGTGTCTAGTGTATAGTGGTCATTGTCTTGTGTCTAGTGTATAGTGGTCATTGTCTAGTGTATAGTGGTCATTGTCTTGTGTCTAGTGTATAGTGGTCATTGTCTTGTGACTAGTGTATAGTGGTCATTGTCTTGTGACTAGTGTATAGTGGTCATTGTCTTGTGTCTAGTGTATAGTGGTCATTGTCTTGTGTCTAGTGTATAGTGGTCATTGTCTAGTGTATAGTGGTCATTGTCTTGTGTCTAGTGTATAGTGGTCATTGTCTTGTGACTAGTGTATAGTGGTCATTGTCTAGTGTATAGTGGTCATTGTCTAGTGTATAGTGGTCATTGTCTAGTGTATAGTGGTCATTGTCTAGTGTATAGTGGTCATTGTCTTGTGTCTAGTGTATAGTGGTCATTGTCTTGTGTCTAGTGTATAGTGGTCATTGTCTTGTGACTAGTGTATAGTGGTCATTGTCTTGTGACTAGTGTATAGTGGTCATTGTCTTGTGTATAGTGTATAGTGGTCATTGTCTGTGTCTAGTGTATAGTGGTCATTGTCTTGTGACTAGTGTATAGTGGTCATTGTCTTGTGATAGTGTATAGTGGTCATTGTCTTGTGTCTAGTGTATAGTGGTCATTGTCTTGTGACTAGTGTATAGTGGTCATTGTCTTGTGACTAGTGTATAGTGGTCATTGTCTAGTGACTAGTGTATAGTGGTCATTGTCTTGTGACTAGTGTATAGTGGTCATTGTCTTGTGTCTAGTGTATAGTGGTCATTGTGTAGTGACTAGTGTATAGTGGTCATTGTCTTGTGACTAGTGTATAGTGGTCATTGTCTTGTGACTAGTGTATAGTGGTCATTGTCTTGTGACTAGTGTATAGTGGTCATTGTCTTGTGACTAGTGTATAGTGGTCATTGTCTTGTGACTAGTGTATAGTGGTCATTGTCTTGTGACTAGTGTATAGTGGTCATTGTCTTGTGTATAGTGTATAGTGGTCATTGTCTTGTGTCTAGTGTATAGTGGTCATTGTCTTGTGTCTAGTGTATAGTGGTCATTGTCTTGTGACTAGTGTATAGTGGTCATTGTCTAGTGTATAGTGGTCATTGTCTAGTGTATAGTGGTCATTGTCTAGTGTATAGTGGTCATTGTCTAGTGTATAGTGGTCATTGTCTAGTGTATAGTGGTCATTGTCTTGTGACTAGTGTATAGTGGTCATTGTCTTGTGACTAGTGTATAGTGGTCATTGTCTAGTGTATAGTGGTCATTGTCTAGTGTATAGTGGTCATTGTCTAGTGTATAGTGGTCATTGTCTAGTGTATAGTGGTCATTGTCTAGTGTATAGTGGTCATTGTCTTGTGTATAGTGGTATTGTCTTGTGACTAGTGTATAGTGGTCATTGTCTTGTACTAGTGTATAGTGGTCATTGTCTTGTGACTAGTGTATAGTGGTCATTGTCTTGTGACTAGTGTATAGTGGTCATTGTCTTGTGACTAGTGTATAGTGGTCATTGTCTTGTGACTAGTGTATAGTGGTCATTGTCTTGTGACTAGTGTATAGTGGTCATTGTCTAGTGTATAGTGGTCATTGTCTAGTGTATAGTGGTCATTGTCTAGTGTATAGTGGTCATTGTCTAGTGTATAGTGGTCATTGTCTAGTGTATAGTGGTCATTGTCTAGTGTATAGTGGTCATTGTCTAGTGTATAGTGGTCATTGTCTAGTGTATAGTGGTCATTGTCTAGTGTATAGTGGTCATTGTCTAGTGTATAGTGGTCATTGTCTAGTGTATAGTGGTCATTGTCTTGTGACTAGTGTATAGTGGTCATTGTCTTGTGACTAGTGTATAGTGGTCATTGTCTTGTGTCTAGTGTATAGTGGTCATTGTCTAGTGTATAGTGGTCATTGTCTTGTGTCTAGTGTATAGTGGTCATTGTCTTGTGTCTAGTGTATAGTGGTCATTGTCTTGTGTCTAGTGTATAGTGGTCATTGTCTTGTGTCTAGTGTATAGTGGTCATTGTCTTGTGACTAGTGTATAGTGGTCATTGTCTTGTGTCTAGTGTATAGTGGTCATTGTCTAGTGTATAGTGGTCATTGTCTTGTGACTAGTGTATAGTGGTCATTGTCTTGTGTATAGTGGTCATTGTCTTGTGTCTAGTGTATAGTGGTCATTGTCTTGTGTATAGTGGTCATTGTCTTGTGTCTAGTGTATAGTGGTCATTGTCTTGTGTCTAGTGTATAGTGGTCATTGTCTTGTGTCTAGTGTATAGTGGTCATTGTCTTGTGTCTAGTGTATAGTGGTCATTGTCTTGTGACTAGTGTATAGTGGTCATTGTCTTGTGTCTAGTGTATAGTGGTCATTGTCTTGTGACTAGTGTATAGTGGTCATTGTCTAGTGTATAGTGGTCATTGTCTTGTGACTAGTGTATAGTGGTCATTGTCTTGTGTATAGTGGTCATTGTCTGTGTCTAGTGTATAGTGGTCATTGTCTTGTGTATAGTGGTCATTGTCTTGTGTCTAGTGTATAGTGGTCATTGTCTAGTGTATAGTGGTCATTGTCTTGTGTCTAGTGTATAGTGGTCATTGTCTTGTGTCTAGTGTATAGTGGTCATTGTCTTGTGTCTAGTGTATAGTGGTCATTGTCTTGTGTCTAGTGTATAGTGGTCATTGTCTTGTGTCTAGTGTATAGTGGTCATTGTCTTGTGTATAGTGGTCATTGTCTTGTGTCTAGTGTATAGTGGTCATTGTCTAGTGTATAGTGGTCATTGTCTTGTGTCTAGTGTATAGTGGTCATTGTCTTGTGTCTAGTGTATAGTGGTCATTGTCTTGTGTCTAGTGTATAGTGGTCATTGTCTTGTGTCTAGTGTATAGTGGTCATTGTCTTGTGTCTAGTGTATAGTGGTCATTGTCTTGTGACTAGTGTATAGTGGTCATTGTCTTGTGTCTAGTGTATAGTGGTCATTGTCTAGTGTATAGTGGTCATTGTCTTGTGTCTAGTGTATAGTGGTCATTGTCTTGTGTCTAGTGTATAGTGGTCATTGTCTAGTGTATAGTGGTCATTGTCTTGTGTCTAGTGTATAGTGGTCATTGTCTTGTGACTAGTGTATAGTGGTCATTGTCTAGTGTATAGTGGTCATTGTCTAGTGTATAGTGGTCATTGTCTAGTGTATAGTGGTCATTGTCTAGTGTATAGTGGTCATTGTCTTGTGTCTAGTGTATAGTGGTCATTGTCTTGTGTCTAGTGTATAGTGGTCATTGTCTAGTGTATAGTGGTCATTGTCTTGTGTCTAGTGTATAGTGGTCATTGTCTTGTGTCTAGTGTATAGTGGTCATTGTCTAGTGTATAGTGGTCATTGTCTAGTGTATAGTGGTCATTGTCTTGTGACTAGTGTATAGTGGTCATTGTCTTGTGTCTAGTGTATAGTGGTCATTGTCTTGTGTCTAGTGTATAGTGGTCATTGTCTAGTGTATAGTGGTCATTGTCTTGTGTCTAGTGTATAGTGGTCATTGTCTTGTGACTAGTGTATAGTGGTCATTGTCTTGTGACTAGTGTATAGTGGTCATTGTCTTGTGTCTAGTGTATAGTGGTCATTGTCTTGTGTCTAGTGTATAGTGGTCATTGTCTAGTGTATAGTGGTCATTGTCTTGTGTCTAGTGTATAGTGGTCATTGTCTTGTGACTAGTGTATAGTGGTCATTGTCTAGTGTATAGTGGTCATTGTCTAGTGTATAGTGGTCATTGTCTAGTGTATAGTGGTCATTGTCTAGTGTATAGTGGTCATTGTCTTGTGTCTAGTGTATAGTGGTCATTGTCTTGTGTCTAGTGTATAGTGGTCATTGTCTTGTGACTAGTGTATAGTGGTCATTGTCTTGTGACTAGTGTATAGTGGTCATTGTCTTGTGTATAGTGTATAGTGGTCATTGTCTTGTGTCTAGTGTATAGTGGTCATTGTCTTGTGACTAGTGTATAGTGGTCATTGTCTTGTGATAGTGTATAGTGGTCATTGTCTTGTGTCTAGTGTATAGTGGTCATTGTCTTGTGACTAGTGTATAGTGGTCATTGTCTTGTGACTAGTGTATAGTGGTCATTGTCTTGTGACTAGTGTATAGTGGTCATTGTCTTGTGACTAGTGTATAGTGGTCATTGTCTTGTGTCTAGTGTATAGTGGTCATTGTCTGTGACTAGTGTATAGTGGTCATTGTCTTGTGTCTAGTGTATAGTGGTCATTGTCTTGTGACTAGTGTATAGTGGTCATTGTCTTGTGACTAGTGTATAGTGGTCATTGTCTTGTGACTAGTGTATAGTGGTCATTGTCTTGTGACTAGTGTATAGTGGTCATTGTCTTGTGACTAGTGTATAGTGGTCATTGTCTTGTGTATAGTGTATAGTGGTCATTGTCTTGTGTCTAGTGTATAGTGGTCATTGTCTTGTGTCTAGTGTATAGTGGTCATTGTCTTGTGACTAGTGTATAGTGGTCATTGTCTAGTGTATAGTGGTCATTGTCTAGTGTATAGTGGTCATTGTCTAGTGTATAGTGGTCATTGTCTAGTGTATAGTGGTCATTGTCTAGTGTATAGTGGTCATTGTCTTGTGTCTAGTGTATAGTGGTCATTGTCTTGTGACTAGTGTATAGTGGTCATTGTCTAGTGTATAGTGGTCATTGTCTTGTGACTAGTGTATAGTGGTCATTGTCTTGTGTATAGTGGTCATTGTCTTGTGTCTAGTGTATAGTGGTCATTGTCTAGTGTATAGTGGTCATTGTCTTGTGTCTAGTGTATAGTGGTCATTGTCTAGTGTATAGTGGTCATTGTCTTGTGTCTAGTGTATAGTGGTCATTGTGTCTTGTCTAGTGTATAGTGGTCATTGTCTTGTGTCTAGTGTATAGTGGTCATTGTCTTGTGTCTAGTGTATAGTGGTCATTGTCTTGTGTATAGTGTATAGTGGTCATTGTCTTGTGTCTAGTGTATAGTGGTCATTGTCTTGTGTCTAGTGTATAGTGGTCATTGTCTAGTGTATAGTGGTCATTGTCTTGTGTCTAGTGTATAGTGGTCATTGTCTTGTGTCTTGTGTATAGTGGTCATTGTCTAGTGTATAGTGGTCATTGTCTTGTGTCTTGTGTATAGTGGTCATTGTCTTGTGACTAGTGTATAGTGGTCATTGTCTAGTGTATAGTGGTCATTGTCTAGTGTATAGTGGTCATTGTCTAGTGTATAGTGGTCATTGTCTAGTGTATAGTGGTCATTGTCTTGTGTCTAGTGTATAGTGGTCATTGTCTTGTGTATAGTGTATAGTGGTCATTGTCTTGTGTCTAGTGTATAGTGGTCATTGTCTTGTGTATAGTGTATAGTGGTCATTGTCTTGTGACTAGTGTATAGTGGTCATTGTCTTGTGTCTAGTGTATAGTGGTCATTGTCTTGTGACTAGTGTATAGTGGTCATTGTCTTGTGTCTAGTGTATAGTGGTCATTGTCTTGTGACTAGTGTATAGTGGTCATTGTCTAGTGTATAGTGTATAGTGGTCATTGTCTTGTGACTAGTGTATAGTGGTCATTGTCTAGTGTATAGTGGTCATTGTCTTGTGTCTAGTGTATAGTGGTCATTGTCTTGTGTCTAGTGTATAGTGGTCATTGTCTTGTGTCTAGTGTATAGTGGTCATTGTCTTGTGACTAGTGTATAGTGGTCATTGTCTTGTGTCTAGTGTATAGTGGTCATTGTCTTGTGACTAGTGTATAGTGGTCATTGTCTTGTGACTAGTGTATAGTGGTCATTGTCTTGTGTATAGTGTATAGTGGTCATTGTCTTATGTCTAGTGTATAGTGGTCATTGTCTTGTGACTAGTGTATAGTGGTCATTGTCTAGTGTATAGTGTATAGTGGTCATTGTCTTGTGACTAGAGTATAGTGGTCATTTTCTCGTGACTAGTGTATAGTGGTCATTGTCTTGTGTATAGTGTATAGTGGTCATTGTCTTGTGACTAGTGTATAGTGGTCATTGTCTTGTGACTAGTGTATAGTGGTCATTGTCTAGTGTGTATTGTATAGTGGACATTGTCTTGTGACTAGTGTATAGTGGTCATTGTCTTGTGTATAGTGTATAGTGGACATTGTCTTGTGACTAGTGTATAGTGGTCATTGTCTTGTGACTAGTGTATAGTGGTCATTGTCTAGTGTATATTGGTCATTGTCTTGTGACTAGTGTATAGTGGTCATTGTCTAGTGTATAGTGGTCATTGTCTAGTGTATAGTGGTCATTGTCTAGTGTATAGTGGACATTGTCTTGTGACTAGTGTATAGTGGTCATTGTCTTGAACTAGTGTATAGTGGTCATTGTCTTGTGACTAGTGCATAGTGGTCATTGTCTTGTGACTAGTGTATAGTGGACATTGTCTTGTGACTATTGTATAGTGGTCATTGTCTTGTGTCTAGTGTATAGTGGTCATTGTGTTGTGTCTAGTGTATAGTGGTCATTGTCTTGTGACTAGTGTATAGTGGACATTGTCTTGTGACTAGTGTATAGTGGACATTGTCTTGTGACTAGTGTATAGTGATCATTGTCTTATTTCTAGTGTATAGTGGTCATTGTCTAGTGTATAGTGGTCATTGTCTTGTGTCTAGTGTACAGTGGTCATTGTCTTGTGTCTTGTGTATAGTGGTCATTGTCTAGCGTATAGTGGTCATTGTCTTGTGTCTTGTGTATAGTGGTCATTGTCTTGTGACTAGTGTATAGTGGTCATTGTCTAGTGTATAGTGGTCATTGTCTAGTGTATAGTGGTCATTGTCTAGTGTATAGTAGTTATTGTCTAGTGTATAGTGGTCATTGTCTAATGTATAGTCGTCATTGTCTTGTGTCTAGTGTATAGTGGTCATTGTCTTGTGTATAGTGTATAGTGGTCATTGTCTTGTGTCTAGTGTATAGTAGTCATTGTCTTGTGTATAGTGTATAGTGGTCATTGTCTTGTGACTAGTGTATAGTGGTCATTGTCTTGTGTCTAATGTATAGTGGTCATTGTGTAGTGACTAGTGAATAGTAGTCATTGTCTTGTGACTAGTGTATAGTGGTCATTGTGTAGTGACTAGTGTATAGTGGTCATTGTCTGGTGACTAGTGTATAGTGGTCATTGTCTTGTGTATTGTGTATAGTGGTCATTGTCTTGTGTGTAGTGCATAGTGGTCATTGTCTTGTGACTAGTGTATAGTGGACATTGTCTTGTGACTAGTGTATAGTGGTCATTGTCTTGTGACTAGTGTATAGTGGTCATTGTCTAGTGTATATTGGTCATTGTTTAGTGTATAGTGGTCATTTTTTAGTGTATAGTGGTCATTGTCTAGTGTATAGTGTTCATTGTCTAGTGTATAGTGGACATTGTCTTGTGACTAGTGTATAGTGGTCATTGTCTTGTAACTAGTGTATAGTGGTCATTGTCTTGTGACTAGTGTATAGTGGACATTGTCTTGTGACTAGTGTATAGTGGTCATTGTCTTGTGACTAGTGTCTAGTGGTCATTGTCTTGTGACTAGTGTATAGTGGACATTGTCTAGTGTATAGTGGTCATTGTCTAGTGTATAGTGGTCATTGTCTAGTGTATAGTGGTCATTGTCTAGTGTATAGTGGTCATTGACTAGTGTATAGTGGACATTGTCTAGTGTATAGTGGTCACTGTCTAGTGTATAGTGGTCATTGACTAGTGTATAGTTGACATTGTCTAGTGTATAGTGGTCATTGACTAGTGTATAGTGGACATTGTCTTGTGACTAGTGTATAGTGGTCATTGTCTTGTGACTAGTGTATAGTGGTCATTGTGTAGTGACTAGTGTATAGTGGTCATTGTTTTGTGACTAGTGTATAGTGGTCATTGTCTTGTGTCTAGTGTTTAGTGGTCATTGTCTTGTGTATAGTGTATAGTGGACATTGTCTTGTGACTAGTGTATAGTGGTCATTGTCTAGTGTATAGTGGTCATTGTCTTGTGACTAGTGTATAGTGGTCATTGTCTAGTGTATAGTGGTCATTGTCTAGTGTATAGTGGTCATTGTCTAGTGTATAGTGGTCATTGTCTAGTGTATAGTGGTCATTGTCTAGTGTATAGTGGTCATTGTCTAGTGTATAGTGGACATTGTCTTGTGACTAGTGTATAGTGGTCATTGTCATGTAACTAGTGTATAGTGGTCATTGTCTTGTGACTAGTGTATAGTGGTCATTGTCTTGTGACTAGTGTATAGTGGACATTGTCTTGTGACCACTATACACTAGTCACAAGACAATGTCCACTATACACTAGTCACAAGACAATGACCACTATACACTAGTCACAAGACAATGACCACTATACACTAGTTACATGACAATGACCACTATACACTAGTCACAAGACAATGTCCACTATACACTAGACAATGACCACTATACACTAGACAATGACCACTATACACTAGACAATGACCACTATACAATAGACAATGACCACTATACACTAGACAATGATCACTATACACTAGACAATGACCACTATACACTAGTCACAAGACAATGACCACTATACACTAGACAATGACCACTATACACTAGTCACAAGACAATGTCCACTATACACTATACACAAGACAATGACCACTAAACACTAGACACAAGACAATGACCACTATACACTAGTCACAAAACATGACCACTATACACTAGTCACTACACAATGACCACTATACACTAGTCACAAGACAATGACCACTATACACTAGTCACAAGACAATGTCCACTATACACTAGTCAATGACCACTATACACTAGACAATGTCAACTATACACTAGTCAATGACCACTATACACTAGACAGTGACCACTATACACTAGACAATGTCCACTATACACTAGTCAATGACCACTATACACTAGACAATGACCACTATACACTAGACAATGACCACTATACACTAGACAATGACCACTATACACTAGACAATGTCCACTATACACTAGTCACAAGACAATGACCACTAGACACTAGTCACAAGACAATGACCACTATACACTAGTCACAAGACAATGTCCACTATACACTAGTCACAAGACAATGACCACTATACACTAGTTACAAGACAATGACCACTATACACTAGTCACAAGACAATGTCCACTATACACTAGACATGAACACTATACACTAGACAATGACCACTATACACTAAAAATGACCACTATACACTAAACAATGACCAATATACACTAGACAATGACCACTATACACTAGTCACAAGACAATGACCACTATACACTAGTCACAAGACAATGTCCACTATACACTAGTCACAAGACAATGACCACTATGCACTACACACAAGACAATGACCACTATACACAATACACAAGACAATGACCACTATACACTAGTCACCAGACAATGACCACTATACACTAGTCACTACACAATGACCACTATACACTAGTCACAAGACAATGACTACTATACACTAGTCACTACACAATGACCACTATACATTAGACACAAGACAATGACCACTATACACTAGTCACAAGACAATGACCACTATACACTATACACAAGACAATGACTACTATACACTAGACACAAGACAATGACCACTATACACTATACACAAGACAATGACCACTATACACTAGACACAAGACAATGACGACTATACATTAGACAATGACCACTATACACTAGACAATAACTACTATACACTAGACAATGACCACTATACACTAGACAATGACCACTATACACTAGACAATGACCACTATACACTAGTCACAAGACAATGACCACTATACACAAGACACAAGACAATGACCACTATACGCTAGACAATGACCACTATACACAAGACACAAGACAATGACCACTGTACACTAGACACAAGACAATGACCACTATACACTAGACAATGACCACTATACACTAGAAATAAGACAATGATCACTATACACTAGTCACAAGACAATGTCCACTATACACTAGTCACAAGACAATGTCCACTATACACTAGTCACAAGACAATGACCACTATACACTAGACACAAGACAATGACCACTATACACTAGACACAAGACAATGACCACTATACAATAGTCACAAGACAATGTCCACTATACACTAGTCACAAGACAATGACCACTATGCACTAGTCACAAGACAATGACCACTATACACTAGTTTCAAGACAATGACCACTATACACTAGTCACAAGACAATGTCCACTATACACTAGACAATGACCACTATACACTAGACAATGACCACTATACACTAGACAATGACCACTATACACTAGTCACAAGACAATGACCATATACACTAGACAATGACCACTATACACTAGTCACAAGACAATGACCACTATACACTAGTCACAAGACAATGTCCACTATACACTATACACAAGACAATGACCACTATACACTAGTCACAAGACAATGTCCACTATACAATACACACTAGACAATGACCACTATACACTAGTCACAAGACAATGACCACTATACACTAGTCACAAGACAATGACCACTATACACTATACACAAGACAATGACCACTATACACTAGTCACGAGAAAATGACCACTATACTCTAGTCACAAGACAATGACCACTATACACTATACACTAGACAATGACCACTATACACTAGTCACAAGACAATGACCACTATACACTAGACATAAGACAATGACCACTATACACTA
>WNGS01000410.1:48515-151216 GCA_020271785.1 Procambarus virginalis
AGTGACTAGTGTATAGTGGTCATTGTCTTGTGTATAGTGTATAGTGGTCATTGTCTTGTGTCTAGTGTATAGTGGTCATTGTCTTGTGTCTAGTGTATAGTGGTCATTGTGTAGTGACTAGTGTATAGTGGTCATTGTCTTGTGACTAGTGTATAGTGGTCATTGTAGTGACTAGTGTATAGTGGTCATTGTCTTGTGACTAGTGTATAGTGGTCATTGTCTTGTGTCTAGTGTATAGTGGTCATTGTCTAGTGACTAGTGTATAGTGGTCATTGTCTTGTGACTAGTGTATAGTGGTCATTGTCTAGTGACTAGTGTATAGTGGTCATTGTCTTGTGACTAGTGTATAGTGGTCATTGTCTTGTGACTAGTGTATAGTGGTCATTGTCTAGTGACTAGTGTATAGTGGTCATTGTCTTGTGACTAGTGTATAGTGGTCATTGTCTTGTGTATAGTGGTCATTGTCTTGTGTCTAGTGTATAGTGGTCATTGTCTTGTGACTAGTGTATAGTGGTCATTGTCTTGTGACTAGTGTATAGTGGTCATTGTCTTGTGACTAGTGTATAGTGGTCATTGTCTAGTGTATAGTGGTCATTGTCTAGTATTTAGTGGTCATTGTCTAGTGTATAGTGGTCATTGTCTAGTGTATAGTGGTCATTGTCTAGTGTATAGTGGACATTGTCTTGTGACTAGTGTATAGTGGTCATTGTCTAGTGTTTAGTGGTCATTGTCTAGTGTATAGTGGTCATTGTCTAGTGTATAGTGGTCATTGTCTAGTGTATAGTGGACATTGTCTTGTGACTAGTGTATAGTGGTCATTGTCTTGTGACTAGTGTATAGTGGTCATTGTCTTGTGACTAGTGTATAGTGGTCATTGTCTTGTGACTAGTGTATAGTGGTCATTGTCTAGTGTATAGTGGTCATTGTCTTGTGACTAGTGTATAGTGGTCATTGTCTAGTGTATAGTGGTCATTGTCTTGTGACTAGTGTATAGTGGTCATTGTCTTGTGTATAGTGGTCATTGTCTTGTGTATAGTGGTCATTGTCTTGTGTCTAGTGTATAGTGGTCATTGTCTAGTGTATAGTGGTCATTGTCTTGTGTCTAGTGTATAGTGGTCATTGTCTTGTGTCTAGTGTATAGTGGTCATTGTCTTGTGTCTAGTGTATAGTGGTCATTGTCTTGTGTATAGTGTATAGTGGTCATTGTCTTGTGACTAGTGTATAGTGGTCATTGTCTAGTGTATAGTGGTCATTGTCTTGTGTCTAGTGTATAGTGGTCATTGTCTTGTGACTAGTGTATAGTGGTCATTGTCTAGTGTATAGTGGTCATTGTCTAGTGTATAGTGGTCATTGTCTAGTGTATAGTGGTCATTGTCTAGTGTATAGTGGTCATTGTCTAGTGTATAGTGGTCATTGTCTAGTGTATAGTGGTCATTGTCTAGTGTATAGTGGTCATTGTCTTGTGACTAGTGTATAGTGGTCATTGTCTTGTGACTAGTGTATAGTGGTCATTGTCTTGTGACTAGTGTATAGTGGACATTGTCTTGTGACTAGTGTATAGTGGTCATTGTCTTGTGACTAGTGTATAGTGGTCATTGTCTTGTGACTAGTGTATAGTGGACATTGTCTAGTGTATAGTGGTCATTGTCTAGTGTATAGTGGTCATTGTCTAGTGTATAGTGGTCATTGTCTTGTGTATAGTGGTCATTGACTAGTGTATAGTGGACATTGTCTAGTGTATAGTGGTCATTGTCTAGTGTATAGTGGTCATTGACTAGTGTATAGTGGACATTGTCTAGTGTATAGTGGTCATTGTCTAGTGTATAGTGGTCATTGACTAGTGTATAGTGGACATTGTCTTGTGACTAGTGTATAGTGGACATTGTCTTGTGACTAGTGTATAGTGGTCATTGACTAGTGTATAGTGGACATTGTCTTGTGACTAGTGTATAGTGGTCATTGTCTAGTGTATAGTGGACATTGTCTAGTGTCTAGTGTATAGTGGTCATTGTCTTGTGACTAGTGTATAGTGGTCATTGTCTTGTGTCTAGTGTATAGTGGTCATTGTCTTGTGACTAGTGTATAGTGGTCATTGTCTAGTGTATAGTGGTCATTGTCTTGTGACTAGTGTATAGTGGTCATTGTCTTGTGACTAGTGTATAGTGGTCATTGTCTTGTGACTAGTGTATAGTGGTCATTGTCTTGTGACTAGTGTATAGTGGTCATTGTGTTGTGACTAGTGTATAGTGGTCATTGTCTTGTGACTAGTGTATAGTGGTCATTGTCTTGTGTCTAGTGTATAGTGGTCATTGTCTTGTGACTAGTGTATAGTGGTCATTGTCTTGTGACTAGTGTATAGTGGTCATTGTCTTGTGACTAGTGTATAGTGGTCATTGTCTAGTGACTAGTGTATAGTGGTCATTGTCTTGTGACTAGTGTATAGTGGTCATTGTCTAGTGACTAGTGTATAGTGGTCATTGTCTTGTGACTAGTGTATAGTGGTCATTGTCTTGTGTATAGTGTATAGTGGTCATTGTCTTGTGTCTAGTGTATAGTGGTCATTGTCTTGTGACTAGTGTATAGTGGTCATTGTCTTGTGTATAGTGGTCATTGTCTTGTGTATAGTGGTCATTGTCTTGTGACTAGTGTATAGTGGTCATTGTCTTGTGACTAGTGTATAGTGGTCATTGTTTAGTGTATAGTGGTCATTGTCTTGTGACTAGTGTATAGTGGTCATTGTCTAGTGTATAGTGGTCATTGTCTAGTGTATAGTGGTCATTGTCTAGTGTATAGTGGACATTGTCTTGTGACTAGTGTATAGTGGTCATTGTCTTGTGACTAGTGTATAGTGGTCATTGTCTTGTGACTAGTGTATAGTGGTCATTGTCTTGTGACTAGTGTATAGTGGTCATTGTCTTGTGACTAGTGTATAGTGGTCATTGTCTTGTGACTAGTGTATAGTGGTCATTGTCTTGTGACTAGTGTATAGTGGTCATTGTCTAGTGTATAGTGGTCATTGTCTAGTGTATAGTGGTCATTGTCTAGTGTATAGTGGTCATTGTCTTGTGTATAGTGGTCATTGACTAGTGTATAGTGGACATTGTCTAGTGTATAGTGGTCATTGTCTAGTGTATAGTGGTCATTGACTAGTGTATAGTGGACATTGTCTAGTGTATAGTGGTCATTGTCTAGTGTATAGTGGTCATTGACTAGTGTATAGTGGACATTGTCTTGTGACTAGTGTATAGTGGACATTGTCTTGTGACTAGTGTATAGTGGTCATTGACTAGTGTATAGTGGACATTGTCTTGTGACTAGTGTATAGTGGTCATTGTCTAGTGTATAGTGGACATTGTCTAGTGTCTAGTGTATAGTGGTCATTGTCTTGTGACTAGTGTATAGTGGTCATTGTCTTGTGTCTAGTGTATAGTGGTCATTGTCTTGTGACTAGTGTATAGTGGTCATTGTCTAGTGTATATGGGTCATTGTCTTGTGACTAGTGTATAGTGGTCATTGTCTTGTGACTAGTGTATAGTGGTCATTGTCTGTGACTAGTGTATAGTGGGTCATTGTCTTGTGACTAGTGTATAGTGGTCATTGTTTGTGACTAGTGTATAGTGGTCATTGTCTTGTGACTAGTGTATAGTGGTCATTGTCTTGTGATAGTGGGGTCATTGTCTTGTGTCTAGTGTATAGTGGTCATTGTCTTGTGTNTCGTGGTCATTGTCTAGTGTATAGTGGTCATTGTCTAGTGTATAGTGGTCATTGTCTAGTGTATAGTGGACATTGTCTTGTGACTAGTGTATAGTGGTC
The DNA here is from genome assembly GCA_020271785.1 of Procambarus virginalis. NCBI lineage: Eukaryota > Metazoa > Arthropoda > Malacostraca > Decapoda > Cambaridae > Procambarus > Procambarus virginalis. Next base: position 52,329 of record WNGS01000410.1, read on the forward strand.
ATTGTCTTGAACTATGTATAGTGTCATTGTCTTGTGACTAGTGTATAGTGGTCATTGTCTTGTGACTAGTGTATAGTGGACATTGTCTTGTGACTAGTGTATAGTGGTCATTGTCTTGTGTCTAGTGTATAGTGGTCATTGTCTTGTGTCTAGTGTATAGTGGTCATTGTCTTGTGACTAGTGTATAGTGGACATTGTCTTGTGACTAGTGTATAGTGGACATTGTCTTGTGACTAGTGTATAGTGGTCATTGTCTTGTGACTAGTGTAAAGTGGTCATTGTCTAGTGTATAGTGGTCATTGTCTAGTGTATAGTGGTCATTGTCTAGTGTATAGTGGTCATTGTCTAGTGGTATAGTGGTCATTGTCTAGTGTATAGTGGTCATTGTCTAGTGTATAGTGGTCATTGTCTAGTGTATAGTGGTCATTGACTAGTGTATAGTGGACATTGTCTAGTGTATAGTGGTCATTGACTAGTGTATAGTGGACATTGTCTTGTGACTAGTGTATAGTGGACATTGTCTTGTGACTAGTGTATAGTGGTCATTGACTAGTGTATAGTGGACATTGTCTTGTGACTTGTGTATAGTGGACATTGTCTTGTGACTAGTGTATAGTGGTCATTGACTAGTGTATAGTGGACATTGTCTTGTGACTAGTGTATAGTGGTCATTGTCTTGTGACTAGTGTATAGTGGTCATTGTGTAGTGTATAGTGGTCATTGTGTAGTGTATAGTGGTCATTGTCTTGTGACTAGTGTATAGTGGTCATTGTGTAGTGTATAGTGGTCATTGTCATGTGTCTAGTGTATAGTGGTCATTGTCTTGTGTCTAGTGTATAGTGGTCATTGTCTTGTGTCTAGTGTATAGTGGACATTGTCTTGTGTCTAGTGTATAGTGGTCATTGTCTTGTCACTAGTGTATAGTGGTCATTGTCTTGTGTCTAGTGTATAGTGGTCATTGTCTTGTGACTAGTGTATAGTGGTCATTGTCTTGTGTATAGTGGTCATTGTCTTGTGTCTAGTGTATAGTGGTCATTGTCTTGTGTATAGTGGTCATTGTCTTGTGTCTAGTGTATAGTGGTCATTGTCTTCTGTATAGTGGTCATTGTCTTGTGTCTAGTGTATAGTGGTCATTGTCTAGTGTATAGTGGTCATTGTCTTGTGTCTAGTGTATAGTGGTCATTGTCTTGTGTCTAGTGTATAGTGGTCATTGTCTTGTGTATAGTGTATAGTGGTCATTGTCTTGTGACTAGTGTATAGTGGTCATTGTCTTATGTCTAGTGTATAGTGGTCATTGTCTAGTGTATAGTGGTCATTGTCTTGTGTCTAGTGTATAGTGGTCATTGTCTTGTGTCTAGTGTATAGTGGTCATTGTCTAGTGTATAGTGGTCATTGTCTTGTGTCTTAGTGTATAGTGGTCATTGTCTTGTGACTAGTGTATAGTGGTCATTGTCTAGTGTATAGTGGTCATTGTCTAGTGTATAGTGGTCATTGTCTAGTGTATAGTGGTCATTGTCTAGTGTAAAGTGGTCATTGTCTAGTGTATAGTGGTCATTGTCTTGTGACTAGTGTAGAGTGGTCATTGTCTAGTGTATAGTGGACATTGTCTAGTGTCTAGTGTATAGTGGCCATTGTCTTGTGACTAGTGTATAGTGGTCATTGTCTTGTGTCTAGTGTATAGTGTCATTGTCTTGTGACTAGTGTATAGTGGTCATTGTCTAGTGTATAGTGTCATTGTCTTGTGACTAGTGTATAGTGGTCATTGTCTTGTGTATAGTGTGGTCATTGTCTTGTGTATAGTGTCATTGTCTTGTGTCTAGTGTATAGTGGTCATTGTCTTGTGTATAGTGGTCATTGTCTTGTGTCTAGTGTATAGTGGTCATTGTCTTGTGTCTAGTGTATAGTGGTCATTGTCTTGTGACTAGTGTATAGTGGTCATTGTCTTGTGTCTAGTGTATAGTGGTCATTGTCTTGTGTCTAGTGTATAGTGGTCATTGTCTAGTGACTAGTGTATGGGTCATTGTCTTGTGATAGTGTATATGGTCATGTGTGTGACTATTGTATAGTGGTCATTGTCTTGTGACTAGTGTATAGTGGTCATTGTCTTGTGTCTAGTGTATAGTGGTCATTGTCTTGTGACTAGTGTATAGTGGTCATTGTCTTGTGACTAGTGTATAGTGGTCATTGTCTTGTGACTAGTGTATAGTGGTCATTGTCTTGTGACTAGTGTATAGTGGTCATTGTCTTGTGACTAGTGTATAGTGGTCATTGTCTTGTGACTAGTGTATAGTGGTCATTGTCTTGTGACTAGTGTATAGTGGTCATTGTCTAGTGTATAGTGGTCATTGTCTAGTGTATAGTGGTCATTGTCTAGTGTATAGTGGTCATTGTCTAGTGTATTGGTCATTGACTAGTGTATAGTGGACATTGTCTAGTGTATAGTGGTCATTGTCTAGTGTATAGTGGTCATTGACTAGTGTATAGTGGACATTGTCTAGTGTATAGTGGTCATTGACTAGTGTATAGTGACATTGTCTTGTGACTAGTGTATAGTGGTCATTGTCTTGTGACTAGTGTATAGTGGTCATTGTCTAGTGTATAGTGGACATTGTCTTGTGACTAGTGTATAGTGGACATTGTCTTGTGACTAGTGTATAGTGGTCATTGTCTAGTGTATAGTGGTCATTGTCTTGTGACTAGTGTATTGTCATGTCTTGTGACTAGTGTATAGTGGTCATTGTCTAGTGTATAGTGGTCATTGTGTAGTGTATAGTGGTCATTGTCTTGTGACTAGTGTATAGTGGTCATTGTGTAGTGTATAGTGGTCATTGTCATGTGTCTAGTGTATAGTGGTCATTGTCTTGTGTCTAGTGTATAGTGGTCATTGTCTTGTGTCTAGTGTATAGTGGACATTGTCTTGTGACTAGTGTATAGTGGTCATTGTCTTGTGACTAGTGTATAGTGGTCATTGTCTTGTGTCTAGTGTATAGTGGTCATTGTCTTGTGACTAGTGTATAGTGGTCATTGTCTAGTGTATAGTGGTCATTGTCTTGTGTCTAGTGTATAGTGGTCATTGTCTTGTGTATAGTGGTCATTGTCTTGTGTCTAGTGTATAGTGGTCATTGTCTTGTGTATAGTGGTCATTGTCTTGTGTCTAGTGTATAGTGGTCATTGTCTAGTGTATAGTGGTCATTGTCTTGTGTCTAGTGTATAGTGGTCATTGTCTTGTGTCTAGTGTATAGTGGTCATTGTCTTGTGTATAGTGTATAGTGGTCATTGTCTTGTGACTAGTGTATAGTGGTCATTGTCTTGTGTCTAGTGTATAGTGGTCATTGTCTAGTGTATAGTGGTCATTGTCTTGTGTCTAGTGTATAGTGGTCATTGTCTTGTGTCTTGTGTATAGTGGTCATTGTCTAGTGTATAGTGGTCATTGTCTTGTGTCTAGTGTATAGTGGTCATTGTCTTGTGACTAGTGTATAGTGGTCATTGTCTAGTGTATAGTGGTCATTGTCTAGTGTATAGTGGTCATTGTCTAGTGTATAGTGGTCATTGTCTAGTGTATAGTGGTCATTGTCTTGTGTATAGTGGTCATTGTCTAGTGTATAGTGGTAATTGTCTTGTGTCTAGTGTATAGTGGTCATTGTCTTGTGTCTTGTGTATAGTGGTCATTGTCTAGTGTATAGTGGTCATTGTCTTGTGTCTAGTGTATAGTGGTCATTGTCTTGTGTCTAGTGTAATTGTTCATTGTCTAGTGTATAGTGGTCATTGTCTAGTGTATAGTGGTCATTGTCTTGTGTCTAGTGTATAGTGGTCATTGTCTTGTGACTAGTGTATAGTGGTCATTGTCTTGTGTCTAGTGTATAGTGGTCATTGTCTTGTGTCTAGTGTATAGTGGTCATTGTCTTGTGTCTAGTGTATAGTGGTCATTGTCTTGTGACTAGTGTATAGTGGTCATTGTCTGTGACTAGTGTATAGTGGTCATTGTCTTGTGTCTAGTGTAAGTGGTCATTGTCTTGTGTCTTGGTGTTATTGGTCATTGTCTAGCGTATATTGGTCATTGTCTTGTGTCTTGTGTATAGTGTCATTGTCTTGTGTCTAGTGTATAGTGGTCATTGTCTAGTGTATAGTGGTCATTGTCTTGTGTATAGTGGTCATTGTCTAGTGTATAGTGGTCATTGTCTAGTGTATAGTGGTCATTGTCTTGTGTCTAGTGTATAGTGGTCATTGTCTTGTGTCTTGTGTATAGTGGTCATTGTCTAGTGTATAGTGGTCATTGTCTTGTGTCTAGTGTATAGTGGTCATTGTCTTGTGTCTAGTGTATAGTGGTCTTGTCTAGTGTATAGTGGTCTTGTCTAGTGTATAGTGGTCATTGTCAGTGTATAGTGGTCATTGTCTTGTGTATAGTGGTCATTGTCTATGTATAGTGGTCATTGTCTTGTGTCTAGTGTATAGTGGTCATTGTCTTGTGTCTAGTGTATAGTGGTCATTGTCTAGTGTATAGTGGTCATTGTCTTGTGTCTAGTGTATAGTGGTCATTGTCTTGTGTCTATGTATAGTGTCATTGTCTAGTGTATAGTGGTCATTGTCTTGTGTCTTGTGTATAGTGGTCATTGTCTTGTGACTAGTTTATAGTGGTCATTGTCTAAGTGTAAGTGGTCATTGTTCTAGTGTATAGTGGTCATTGTCTAGTGTATAGTGGTCATTGTCTAGTGTATAGTGGTCATTGTCTTGTGTATAGTGGTCATTGTCTAGTGTATAGTGGTATTGTCTTGTGTCTAGTGTATAGTGGTCATTGTCTTGTGTCTTGTGTANGACATTGTCTAGTGTATAGTGGTCATTATCTAGTGTATAGTGGTCATTGACTAGTGTATAGTGGACATTGTCTAGTGTAGAGTGGTCATTGTCTAGTGTATAGTGGTCATTGACTAGTGTATAGTAGACATTGTCTTGTGACTAGTGTATAGTGGACATTGTCTTGTGATTAGTGTATAGTGGTCATTGACTAGTGTATAGTGGACATTGTCTTGTGACTAGTGTATAGTGGTCATTGACTAGTGTATAGTGGACATTGTCTTGTGACTAGTGTATAGTGGTCATTGTCTTGTGACTAGTGTATAGTGGTCATTGTCTTGTGACTAGTGTATAGTGGTCATTGTCTTGTGTCTAGTGTATAGTGGTCATTGTCTTGTGACTAGTGTATAGTGGTCATTGTCTAGTGTATAGTGGTCATTGTCTTGTGACTAGTGTATAGTGGTCATTGTCTTGTGTATAGTGGTCATTGTCTTGTGTCTAGTGTATAGTGGTCATTGTCTTGTGTATAGTGGTCATTGTCTTGTGTCTAGTGTATAGTGGTCATTGTCTAGTGTATAGTGGTCATTGTCTTGTGTCTAGTGTATAGTGGTCATTGTCTTGTGTCTAGTGTATAGTGGTCATTGTCTTGTGTCTAGTGTATAGTGGTCATTGTCTTGTGTCTAGTGTATAGTGGTCATTGTCTTGTGTCTAGTGTATAGTGGTCATTGTCTTGTGACTAGTGTATAGTGGTCATTGTCTTGTGTCTAGTGTATAGTGGTCATTGTCTAGTGTATAGTGGTCATTGTCTTGTGTCTAGTGTATAGTGGTCATTGTCTTGTGACTAGTGTATAGTGGTCATTGTCTAGTGTATAGTGGTCATTGTCTAGTGTATAGTGGTCATTGTCTTGTGTCTAGTGTATAGTGGTCATTGTCTTGTGTCTAGTGTATAGTGGTCATTGTCTTGTGTCTAGTGTATAGTGGTCATTGTCTTGTGTCTAGTGTATAGTGGTCATTGTCTTGTGACTAGTGTATAGTGGTCATTGTCTTGTGTCTAGTGTATAGTGGTCATTGTCTTGTGACTAGTGTATAGTGGTCATTGTCTAGTGTATAGTGGTCATTGTCTTGTGACTAGTGTATAGTGGTCATTGTCTTGTGTATAGTGGTCATTGTCTTGTGTCTAGTGTATAGTGGTCATTGTCTAGTGTATAGTGGTCATTGTCTTGTGCCTAGTGTATAGTGGTCATTTCTTGTGTCTAGTGTATAGTGGTCATTGTCTTGTGTCTAGTGTATAGTGGTCATTGTCTTGTGTATAGTGTATAGTGGTCATTGTCTTGTGACTAGTGTATAGTGGTCATTGTCTTGTGTCTAGTGTATAGTGGTCATTGTCTTGTGTCTAGTGTATAGTGGTCATTGTCTAGTGTATAGTGGTCATTGTCTTGTGTCTAGTGTATAGTGGTCATTGTCTTGTGTCTAGTGTATAGTGGTCATTGTCTAGCGTATAGTGGTCATTGTCTTGTGTCTAGTGTATAGTGGTCATTGTCTTGTGACTAGTGTATAGTGGTCATTGTCTAGTGTATAGTGGTCATTGTCTTGTGTCTTGTGTATAGTGGTCATTGTCTAGTGTATAGTGGTCATTGTCTTGTGTCTTGTGTATAGTGGTCATTGTCTTGTGACTAGTGTATAGTGGTCATTGTCTAGTGTATAGTGGTTATTGTCTAGTGTATAGTGGTCATTGTCTAGTGTATAGTGGTCATTGTCTAGTGTATAGTGGTCATTGTCTAGTGTATAGTGGTCATTGTCTTGTGTCTAGTGTATAGTGGTCATTGTCTTGTGTATAGTGTATAGTGGTCATTGTCTTGTGTCTAGTGTATAGTGGTCATTGATTTGTGTATAGTGTATAGTGGTCATTGTCTTGTGACTAGTGTATAGTGGTCATTGTCTTGTGTCTAGTGTATAGTGGACATTGTCTTGTGACTAGTGTATAGTGGACATTGTCTTGTGTCTAGTGTATAGTGGACATTGTATTGGGACTAGTGTATAGTGGTCATTGTCTAGTGTATAGTGTATAGTGGTCATTGTCTTGTGACTAGTGTATAGTGGTCATTGTCTAGTGTATAGTGTATAGTGGTCATTGTCTTGTGTATAGTGTATAGTGGTCATTGTCTTGTGTCTAGTGTATAGTGGACATTGTCATGTGTCTAGTGTATAGTGGTCATTGTCTTGTGACTAGTGTATAGTGGTCATTGTCTTGTGTCTAGTGTATAGTGGTCATTGTCTTGTGACTAGTGTATAGTGGTCATTGTCTTGTGTATAGTGTATAGTGGTCATTGTCTTGTGACTAGTGTATAGTGGACATTGTCTTGTGACTAGTGTATAGTGGTCATTGTCTTGTGTATAGTGTATAGTGGTCATTGTCTTGTGTCTAGTGTATAGTGGTCATTGTCTTGTGACTAGTGTATAGTGGTCATTGTCAAGTATATAGTGTATAGTGGTCATTGTCTTGTGACTAGTGTATAGTGGTCATTGTCTTGTGACTAGTGTATAGTGGTCATTGTCTTGTGTATAGTGTATAGTGGTCATTGTCTTGTGTTTAGTGTATAGTGGTCATTGTCTTGTGACTAGTGTATAGTGGTCATTGTCTAGTGTATAGTGTATAGTGGTCATTGTCTTGTGACTAGTGTATAGTAGTCATTGTCTTGTGACTAGTGTATATTGGTCATTGTCTAGTGTATAGTGTATAGTGGACATTGTCTTGTGACTAGTGTATAGTGGTCATTGTCTTGTGTATAGTGTATAGTGGACATTGTCTTGTGACTAGTGTATAGTGGTCATTGTCTAGTGTATAGTGGTCATTGTCTAGTGTATAGTGATCATTGTCTAGTGTATAGTGGTCATTGTCTAGTGTATAGTGGACATTGTGTTGTGACTAGTGTATAGTGGTCATTGTCTTGTAACTAGTGTATAGTGGTCATTGTCTTGTGACTAGTGTATAGTGGTCATTGTCTTATGACTAGTGTATAGTGGACATTGTCTTGTGACTAGTGTATAGTGGTCATGTGGTCATTGTCTTGTGACTAGTGTATAGTGGTCATTGTCTTGTGACTAGTGTATAGTGGACATTGTCTAGTGTATAGTGGTCATTGTCTAGTGTATAGTGGTCATTGTCTAGTGTATAGTGGTCATTGTCTAGTGTATAGTGGTCATTGACTAGTGTATAGTGGACATTGTCTAGTGTATAGTGGTCATTGTCTAGTGTATAGTGGTCATTGACTACTGTATAGTGGACATTGTCTAATGTATAGTGGACATTGTCTAGTGTATAGTGGTCATTGTCTAGTGTATAGTGGTCATTGACTAGTGTATAGTGGACATTGTCTAGTGTATAGTGGTCATTGTCCAGTGTATAGTGGTCACTGACTAGTGTATAGTGGACACTGTCTTGTGACTAGTGTATAGTGGACATTGTCTTGTGATTAGTGTATAGTGGTCATTGACTAGTGTATAGTGGACATTGTCTTGTGACTAGTGTATAGTGGTCATTCACTAGTGTATAGTGGACATTGCAGGCGAAGAGTCACAATAACGTGGCTGAAGTATGTTGACCAGACCACAAAATGGTCTCCAGTTCAACACTTCGGGATCTCCTTTCCCTGAACATGCCCGCCTTCTTCTTCAAGAACTTATTCATGCCACCTCCCTGCAAGTTGACGAGGCCTTTCTTGCTGTGCGTCAACAGCAACGCTTTCTGTCCTCGTCTCTTCCCAGTGATCTATGCAATATCATTTTTCCAATTGCATTTGACACTGCTCACGTCTCCTCTTCCCACCACTCCTCCACACTACACAACAAACTTCAACGCCTGATCTCCAACAGTCCTTGGGCCAAATACTCTCTCTCTGACTGTGTTACTAACCTTTCGTCCTACTCTCTTTCTAAGCACCAGCAAGAACTCCTTGGTCTTGGTCTGTCTTTTGCTACTTCCCCTGGCCCACGCTGTGGCATTGATCTCATTAGTTCCTTTGACAGGTTTGTCAATTCTAACTCTAGTACTCTTTCGGACCTGTCTGCCTTTAGAGGGGCCCTCATCCCCGTTCTTGACAGCTTGTTTTCTAAAAATCACCACCTTCCTCGTCGTTTCCAGCTTGCCCTTGCCTCCCTAAAATCCAACAACTCTATTCTTATACTTCCTTCTGACAAAGGCAATTCGGTGGTTGTCCTTGACCGTGAGGACTACCTCCGGAAAGCAGATGTCTTGCTCTCTGACTCTCGCACTTATGCTCCTCTGACTTCTAACCCTTTGGATCGCCTCAAAACTTCCTTTAACCGCAAACTAAGACAGCTCTCTAGTCTTTGCCCTCCTGACTTTGATCTCATTAAACGTTTCCGTGTCATCTGCCCTTCTCTTCCTTATTTCTATGGTCTTCCTAAGACTCATAAACCTGGTGTTCCTCTTCGTCCTATCATTTCTTCACGGGGCTCTGTCAGCTATTCTCTTGCCTCCTGGCTCGCTAAAACCCTGACGCCTTACCTTGGCACTTTTTCCCCTGCCCACCTTCGTCACTCTCAGGACTTCATAGAAAGACTGCGCCTGCAACCCTCTTGTAAGATGCTTAGTCTTGATGTTGACTCTCTGTTTACAAATGTTCCGCTAGATGACGTTCTCTCTTTCCTTAGACGGAAGGCGTCAGAGGGCCTTCTTCCTCTCCCTCTTCCCACTGACGTTTTCCTCGATCTCATTAGACTCTGTGTTGAATCTAATTCTTTCTCTTTTAACGGTAAATATTACACTCAAACTTTCGGTGTCGCTATGGGTTCCCCTCTCTCCCCTGTTCTTGCTAATTTCTACATGGAATACTTCGAAACTGTTCTTCTTCCTTCTATTGATACTCGTCCCTCTCTCTGGCTTCGCTATGTTGATGACATTTTTGCTTTATGGCCTCATGACCTTAATCTTTTCCAGCCTTTCCTCGCCTCTCTTAACAATCTGGCTCCTTCTATCCATTTCAAAGTTGAGTGGGAATCTAATTCCCTCCTTCCTTTTCTGGATGTTCATGTTCACAGCTCTGTGTCTGGGTTCTCTTTCTCTGTCTACCGTAAACCCATGCACAGTGGCATGTACATTCACTTCTTTTCCTACCATCCTCCTTCTGTTAAGAAAAATGTCCTCGTCTCTCTCTTCCTCCGCGCTCTACGCATCAGCGACCCTCAGTTTCTTGATTCTGAAATTTCCTTTATCTACAAATCATTCTCTCGCCTTGGTTATCCTTTGCATTTCATCAACTCTGCCTACTCTCAAGCTAAACGAAATTTCTTTCATCCTAAACCTGCTTCCAACAGTAGTAGCACTGTACTATGCCTTCCCTTCATATCTGAACTCAAAACTTTTACCAATACCTTTCGTCCTCTTGACATTAAACTCGCCTTTCGACAAACTAACACACTTCGTAGCAATCTAGTTCACACTGCTCCTCCTGCTTCAAATGCTGCTGGTGTCTACTCTATTTCCTGTTCATCTTGTCCTCTCCAATACTTTGGCGAAACTGGCCGTACACTGAATGACAGACTTAAAGAACACAAGAGAAGTGTTAAGTCTGCAGACACTAACAATGCTCTCTTCTGCCATGTGAGGGATTCTAATCATCCCATTGATTGGTCTTCCTCCAAAATAATCTTTCCTGCCTCTACTCTTCACAGACGCCGTCTTGTAGAATCGGCTCTTATACACAAGTACCCAACATGAACATGAGTCCTGGCTTTGTTGCTGTGGACTCTTCCCTTTCACAGTACATACTCAAATGCTCTAATCTTTCTAACAAACGTGACTTAACATAAGCTTACCCCTTCCATTTATCTTTCTTTCTTTCTCTTTTCCTTTCTTTCTCTCTCCTACGCTCCCTTGCTATCCTCTTCTTATTCCTATTACTTTTCCTTCGGTGGTTATAATGGGAGCTGCCTCGTATGGGCCAATAGGCCTTCTGCAGTTCTCATTATTACTACTATTCTCTACACCTTACTTTCCTCCTCACCTCTCTCTTGCCTATTTATTACCCGTTCTCTACCTCCTCATCACAAGCGACTTGAGAATGGTCCAGGACGGACCGAAACGTCGTCGTCCCTTCAACTTCTAGTGTGTTGTCTGGTCAAANCTAGTGTATAGTGGACATTGTCTTGTGACTAGTGTATAGTGGTCCTTGACTAGTGTATAGTGGATATGTCTTGTGACTAGTGTATAGTGGTCATTGTCTTGGTGACTAGTGTATAGTGGTCATTGTCTTGTGTCTAGTGTATAGTATTTTTCTTGTGGTCTAGTGTATAGTGGTCATTGTCTAGTGTATAGTGGTCATTGTCTTGTGACTAGTGTATAGTGGTCATTGTCTTGTGTATAGTGGTCATTGTCTTGTGACTAGTGTATAGTGGTCATTGTCTTGTGTATAGTGGTCATTGTCTTGTGTCTAGTGTATAGTGGTCATTGTCTAGTGTATAGTTGTCATTGTCTTGTGTCTAGTGTATAGTGGTCATTGTCTTGTGTCTAGTGTATAGTGGTCATTGTCTTGTGTCTAGTGTATAGTGGTCATTGTCTTGTGACTAGTGTATAGTGGTCATTGTCTTGTGTCTAGTGTATAGTGGTCATTGTCTAGTGTATAGTGGTCATTGTCTTGTGTCTAGTGTATAGTGGTCATTGTCTTGTGTCTTGTGTATAGTGGTCATTGTCTAGTGTATAGTGGTCATTGTCTTGTGTCTAGTGTATAGTGGTCATTGTCTTGTGACTAGTGTATAGTGGTCATTGTCTAGTGTATAGTGGTCATTGTCTAGTGTATAGTGGTCATTGTCTAGTGTATAGTGGTCATTGTCTAGTGTATAGTGGTCATTGTCTTGTGTATAGTGGTCATTGTCTAGTGTATAGTGGTCATTGTCTTGTGTCTAGTGTATAGTGGTCATTGTCTTGTGTGTTGTGTCTAGTGTATAGTGGTCATTGTCTAGTGTATAGTGGTCATTGTCTTGTGTCTAGTGTATAGTGTCATTCTTGTGTCTAGTGTATAGTGTCATTGTCTAGTGTATAGTGGTCATTGTCTAGTGTATAGTGGTCATTGTCTTGTGTCTAGTGTATAGTGGTCATTGTCTTGTGTCTAGTGTATAGTGGTCATTGTCTTGTGACTAGTGTATAGTGGTCATTGTCTTGTGTCTAGTGTATAGTGGTCATTGTCTTGTGACTAGTGTATAGTGGTCATTGTCTTGTGTCTAGTGTATAGTGGTCATTGTCTTGTGTCTAGTGTATAGTGGTCATTGTCTTGTGTCTAGTGTATAGTGGTCATTGTCTTGTGTCTAGTGTATAGTGGTCAGTGTCTTGTGCTAGTGTATAGTGGTCATTGTCTTGTGTCTAGTGTATAGTGGTCATTGTCTTGTGTCTTGTGTATAGTGGTCATTGTCTAGTGTATAGTGGTCATTGTCTTGTGTCTTGTGTATAGTGGTCATTGTCTTGTGACTAGTGTATAGTGGTCATTGTCTAGTGTATAGTGGTCATTGTCTAGTGTATAGTGGTCATTGTCTAGTGTATAGTGGTCATTGTCTAGTGTATAGTGGTCATTGTCTTGTGTCTAGTGTATAGTGGTCATTGTCTTGTGTCTTGTGTATAGTGGTCATTGTCTAGTGTATAGTGGTCATTGTCTTGTGTCTAGTGTATAGTGGTCATTGTCTTGTGTAGTGTATAGTGGTCATTGTCTAGTGTATAGTGGTCATTGTCTAGTGTATAGTGGTCATTGTCTAGTGTATAGTGGTCATTGTCTAGTGTATAGTGGTCATTGTCTAGTGTATAGTGGTCATTGTCTTGTGACTAGTGTATAGTGGTCATTGTCTTGTGTCTAGTGTATAGTGGTCATTGTCTTGTGTCTAGTGTATAGTGGTCATTGTCTAGTGTATAGTGGTCATTGTCTTGTGTCTAGTGTATAGTGGTCATTGTCTTGTGTCTAGTGTATAGTGGTCATTGTCTAGTGTATAGTGGTCATTGTCTTGTGTCTAGTGTATAGTGGTCATTGTCTTGTGTCTAGTGTATAGTGGTCATTGTCTTGTGACTAGTGTATAGTGGTCATTGTCTTGTGTCTAGTGTATAGTGGTCATTGTCTTGTGTCTAGTGTATAGTGGTCATTGTCTAGTGTATAGTGGTCATTGTCTTGTGTCTAGTGTATAGTGGTCATTGTCTTGTGTCTAGTGTATAGTGGTCATTGTCTTGTGACTAGTGTATAGTGGTCATTGTCTTGTGTCTAGTGTATAGTGGTCATTGTCTTGTGTCTAGTGTATAGTGGTCATTGTCTTGTGTCTAGTGTATAGTGGTCATTGTCTTGTGACTAGTGTATAGTGGTCATTGTCTTGTGACTAGTGTATAGTGGTCATTGTCTTGTGTCTAGTGTATAGTGGTCATTGTCTTGTGTCTAGTGTATAGTGGTCATTGTCTAGTGTATAGTGGTCATTGTCTTGTGTCTAGTGTATAGTGGTCATTGTCTTGTGACTAGTGTATAGTGGTCATTGTCTAGTGTATAGTGGTCATTGTCTAGTGTATAGTGGTCATTGTCTAGTGTATAGTGGTCATTGTCTTGTGTCTAGTGTATAGTGGTCATTGTCTTGTGTCTAGTGTATAGTGGTCATTGTCTAGTGTATAGTGGTCATTGTCTTGTGTCTAGTGTATAGTGGTCATTGTCTTGTGTCTAGTGTATAGTGGTCATTGTCTTGTGTCTAGTGTATAGTGGTCATTGTCTAGTGTATAGTGGTCATTGTCTTGTGTCTAGTGTATAGTGGTCATTGTCTTGTGTCTAGTGTATAGTGGTCATTGTCTTGTGTCTAGTGTATAGTGGTCATTGTCTAGTGTATAGTGGTCATTGTCTAGTGTATAGTGGTCATTGTCTTGTGTCTAGTGTATAGTGGTCATTGTCTTGTGTCTAGTGTATAGTGGTCATTGTCTAGTGTATAGTGGTCATTGTCTTGTGTCTAGTGTATAGTGGTCATTGTCTTGTGTCTAGTGTATAGTGGTCATTGTCTTGTGTCTAGTGTATAGTGGTCATTGTCTAGTGTATAGTGGTCATTGTCTTGTGTCTAGTGTATAGTGGTCATTGTCTTGTGTCTAGTGTATAGTGGTCATTGTCTTGTGACTAGTGTATAGTGGTCATTGTCTAGTGTATAGTGGTCATTGTCTAGTGTATAGTGGTCATTGTCTTGTGTCTAGTGTATAGTGGTCATTGTCTTGTGTATAGTGGTCATTGTCTTGTGCTAGTGTATAGTGGTCAGTGTCTAGTGTATAGTGGTCATTGTCTTGTGTCTAGTGTATAGTGGTCATTGTCTAGTGTATAGTGTCATTGTCTAGTGTATAGTGGTCATTGTCTAGTGTATAGTGGTCATTGTCTAGTGTATAGTGGTCATTGTCTAGTGTATAGTGGTCATTGTCTAGTGTATAGTGGTCATTGTCTAGTGTATAGTGGTCATTGTCTAGTGTATAGTGGTCATTGTCTAGTGTATAGTGGTCATTGTCTTGTGACTAGTGTATAGTGGTCATTGTCTTGTGATTAGTGTATATGTCATTGTCTAGTGTATAGTGGTCATTGTCTTGTGACTAGTGTATAGTGGTCATTGTCTATGTATAGTGTATATTGTCTTGTGACTAGTGTATAGTGGTCATTGTCTTGTGACTATTGTATAGTGGTCATTGTCTGTGTCTAGTGTATAGTGGTCATTGTCTTGTGACTAGTGTATAGTGGTCATTGTCTAGTGTATAGTGGTCATTGTCTTGTGACTAGTGTATAGTGGTCATTGTCTTGTGTATAGTGGTCATTGTCTTGTGTCTAGTGTATAGTGGTCATTGTCTAGTGTATAGTGGTCATTGTCTTGTGTCTAGTGTATAGTGGTCATTGTCTTGTGTCTAGTGTATAGTGGTCATTGTCTTGTGTCTAGTGTATAGTGGTCATTGTCTTGTGCTAGTGTATAGTGGTCATTGTCTTGTGACTAGTGTATAGTGGTCATTGTCTAGTGTATAGTGGTCATTGTCTTGTGTCTAGTGTATAGTGGTCATTGTCTTGTGTCTAGTGTATAGTGGTCATTGTCTAGTGTATAGTGGTCATTGTCTTGTGTCTAGTGTATAGTGGTCATTGTCTAGTGTATAGTGGTCATTGTCTTGTGTCTTGTATAGTGGTCATTGTCTTGTGACTAGTGTATAGTGGTCATTGTCTATGTATAGTGGTCATTGTCTAGTGTATAGTGGTCATTGTCTAGTGTATAGTGGTCATTGTCTAGTGTATAGTGTCATTGTCTTGTGTATATGGTCATTGTCTAGTGTATAGTGTATTGTCTTGTGTCTAGTGTATAGTGGTCATTGTCTTGTGTCTAGTGTAGTGGGTCATTGTCTAGTGTATAGTGGTCATTGTCTTGTGTCTAGTGTATAGTGGTCATTGTCTTGTGACTATGTGTGGTCATTGTCTAGTGTATAGTGGTCATTGTCTAGTGTATAGTGGTCATTGTCTTGTGACTAGTGTATAGTGGTCATTGTCTTGTGACTAGTGTATAGTGGTCATTGTCTTGTGTCTAGTGTATAGTGGTCATTGTCTTGTGACTAGTGTATAGTGGTCATTGTCTTGTGTCTAGTGTATAGTGGTCATTGTCTTGTGACTAGTGTATAGTGGTCATTGTCTTGTGTAGTGTATAGTGGTCATTGTCTTTGTCTAGTGTATAGTGGTCATTGTCTTGTGTCTAGTTATAGTGGTCATTGTCTAGTGTATAGTGGTCATTGTCTTGTGTCTATGTATAGTGGTCATTGTCTTGTGACTAGTGTATAGTGGTCATTGTCTAGTGTATAGTGGTCATTGTCTAGTGTATTGGTCATTGTCTAGTGTATAGTGTCATTGTCTAGTGTATAGTGGTCATTGTCTTGTGTCTAGTGTATAGTGGTCATTGTCTTGTGTCTAGTGTATAGTGGTCATTGTCTAGTGTATAGTGGTCATTGTCTTGTGTCTAGTGTATAGTGGTCATTGTCTTGTGTCTAGTGTATAGTGGTCATTGTCTAGTGTATAGTGGTCATTGTCTAGTGTATAGTGGTCATTGTCTAGTGTATAGTGGTCATTGTCTAGTGTATAGTGGTCATTGTCTAGTGTATAGTGGTCATTGTCTAGTGTATAGTGGTCATTGTCTTGTGACTAGTGTATAGTGGTCATTGTCTTGTGTCTAGTGTATAGTGGTCATTGTCTAGTGTATAGTGGTCATTGTCTTGTGTCTAGTGTATAGTGGTCATTGTCTTGTGTCTAGTGTATAGTGGTCATTGTCTAGTGTATAGTGGTCATTGTCTTGTGTCTAGTGTATAGTGGTCATTGTCTTGTGACTAGTGTATAGTGGTCATTGTCTAGTGTATAGTGGTCATTGTCTAGTGTATAGTGGTCATTGTCTAGTGTATAGTGGTCATTGTCTAGTGTATAGTGGTCATTGTCTAGTGTATAGTGGTCATTGTCTCTGTATAGTGGTCATTGTCTTGTGTCTAGTGTATAGTGGTCATTGTCTTGTGTCTAGTGTATAGTGGTCATTGTCTAGTGTATAGTGGTCATTGTCTTGTGTCTAGTGTATAGTGGTCATTGTCTTGTGTCTAGTGTATAGTGGTCATTGTCTAGTGTATAGTGGTCATTGTCTAGTGTATAGTGGTCATTGTCTTGTGTATAGTGGTCATTGTCTAGTGTATAGTGGTCATTGTCTTGTGTCTAGTGTATAGTGGTCATTGTCTTGTGTCTAGTGTATAGTGGTCATTGTCTAGTGTATAGTGGTCATTGTCTTGTCTAGTGTATAGTGGTCATTGTCTTGTGTCTAGTGTATAGTGGTCATTGTCTAGTGTATAGTGGTCATTGTCTAGTGTATAGTGGTCATTGTCTTGGTGACTAGTGTATAGTGTCATTGTCTTGTGTCTAGTGTATAGTGGTCATTGTCTTGTGACTAGTGTATAGTGGTCATTGTCTTGTGTCTAGTGTATAGTGGTCATTGTCTTGTGACTAGTGTATAGTGTTCATTGTCTTGTG
Source organism: Procambarus virginalis (assembly GCA_020271785.1). Classification (NCBI taxonomy): domain Eukaryota; kingdom Metazoa; phylum Arthropoda; class Malacostraca; order Decapoda; family Cambaridae; genus Procambarus; species Procambarus virginalis. The sequence goes on from WNGS01000410.1 coordinate 69,155, forward strand.
TCTAGTGTATAGTGGTCATTGTCTTGTGTCTAGTGTATAGTGGTCATTGTCTTGTGACTAGTGTATAGTGGTCATTGTCTTGTGACTAGTGTATAGTGGTCATTGTCTTGTGACTAGTGTATAGTGGTCATTGTCTTGTGTCTAGTGTATAGTGGTCATTGTCTTGTGTCTAGTGTATAGTGGTCATTGTCTAGTGTATAGTGGTCATTGTCTTGTGTCTAGTGTATAGTGGTCATTGTCTTGTGACTAGTGTATAGTGGTCATTGTCTAGTGTATAGTGGTCATTGTCTATGTGTATAGTGGTCATTGTCTAGTGTATAGTGGTCATTGTCTTGTGTCTAGTGTATAGTGGTCATGTCTTGTGTCTTGTGTATAGTGGTCATTGTCTAGTGTATAGTGGTCATTGTCTTGTGTCTAGTGTATAGTGGTCATTGTCTTGTGTCTAGTGTATAGTGGTCATTGTCTAGTGTATAGTGGTCATTGTCTATGTATAGTGGTCATTGTCTAGTGTATAGTGGTCATTGTCTAGTGTATAGTGGTCATTGTCTATGTATAGTGTCATTGTCTAGTGTATAGTGGTCATTGTCTAGTGTATAGTGGTCATTGTCTAGTGTATAGTGGTCATTGTCTTGTGACTAGTGTATAGTGGTCATTGTCTTGTGTCTAGTGTATAGTGGTCATTGTCTAGTGTATAGTGGTCATTGTCTTGTGACTATTATAGTGGTCATTGTCTGTGTCTAGTGTATAGTGGTCATTGTCTTGTGTCTAGTGTATAGTGGTCATTGTCTAGTGTATAGTGGTCATTGTCTTGTGTCTAGTGTATAGTGGTCATGTCTTGTGTCTAGTGTATAGTGGTCATTGTCTAGTGTATAGTGGTCATTGTCTTGTGTCTAGTGTATAGTGGTCATTGTCTAGTGTATAGTGGTCATTGTCTTGTGTCTTTGTATAGTGGTCATTGTCTTGTGTCTAGTGTATAGTGGTCATTGTCTAGTGTAGTGGGTCATTGTCTTGTGTCTAGTGTATAGTGGTCATTGTCTTGTGTCTAGTGTATAGTGGTCATTGTCTTGTGACTAGTGTATAGTGGTCATTGTCTTGTGTCTAGTGTATAGTGGTCATTGTCTTGTGTCTAGTGTATAGTGGTCATTGTCTAGTGTATAGTGGTCATTGTCTTGTGTCTAGTGTATAGTGGTCATTGTCTTGTTAAGTGTATAGTGGTCATGTCTTGTGACTAGTGTATAGTGGTCATTGTCTTGTGTCTAGTGTATAGTGGTCATTGTCTTGTGACTAGTGTATAGTGTCATGTCTAGTGTATAGTGGTCATTGTCTTGTGACTAGTGTATAGTGGTCATTGTCTTGTGTATAGTGGTCATTGTCTTGTGTCTAGTGTATAGTGGTCATTGTCTTGTGTATAGTGGTCATTGTCTTGTGTCTAGTGTATAGGGTCATTGTCTAGTGTATAGTGGTCATTGTCTTGTGTCTAGTGTATAGTGGTCATTGTCTTGTGTCTAGTGTATAGTGGTCATTGTCTTGTGTCTAGTGTATAGTGGTCATTGTCTTGTGACTAGTGTATAGTGGTCATTGTCTTGTGTCTAGTGTATAGTGGTCATTGTCTAGTGTATAGTGGTCATTGTCTTGTGTCTAGTGTATAGTGGTCATTGTCTTGTGTCTAGTGTATAGTGGTCATTGTCTAGCGTAGTGGTCATTGTCTTGTGTCTTGTGTATAGTGGTCATTGTCTTGTGACTAGTGTATAGTGGTCATTGTCTAGTGTATAGTGGTCATTGTCTAGTGTATAGTGGTCATTGTCTAGTGTATAGTGGTCATTGTCTAGTGTATAGTGGTCATTGTCTTGTGTATAGTGGTCATTGTCTAGTGTATAGTGGTAATTGTCTTGTGTCTAGTGTATAGTGGTCATTGTCTTGTGTCTTGTGTATAGTGGTCATTGTCTAGTGTATAGTGGTCATTGTCTTGTGTCTAGTGTATAGTGGTCATTGTCTTGTGTCTAGTGTATAGTGGTCATTGTCTAGTGTATAGTGGTCATTGTCTAGTGTATAGTGGTCATTGTCTTGTGACTAGTGTATAGTGGTCATTGTCTTGTGTCTAGTGTATAGTGGTCATTGTCTTGTGACTAGTGTATAGTGGTCATTGTCTTGTGTCTAGTGTATAGTGGTCATTGTCTTGTGACTAGTGTATAGTGGTCATTGTCTGTGTCTAGTGTATAGTGGTCATTGTCTTGTGTCTAGTGTATAGTGGTCATTGTCTTGTGTCTAGTGTATAGTGGTCATTGTCTTGTGACTAGTGTATAGTGGTCATTGTCTTGTGACTAGTGTATAGTGGTCATTGTCTTGTGTCTAGTGTATAGTGGTCATTGTCTTGTGTCTAGTGTATAGTGGTCATTGTCTAGTGTATAGTGGTCATTGTCTTGTGTCTAGTGTATAGTGGTCATTGTCTTGTGTCTAGTGTATAGTGGTCATTGTCTAGTGTATAGTGGTCATTGTCTAGTGTATAGTGTTCATTGTCTAGTGTATAGTGGTCATTGTCTAGTGTATAGTGGTCATTGTCTTGTGTCTAGTGTATAGTGGTCATTGTCTTGTGTCTAGTGTATAGTGGTCATTGTCTAGTGTATAGTGGTCATTGTCTTGTGTCTAGTGTATAGTGGTCATTGTCTTGTGACTAGTGTATAGTGGTCATTGTCTAGTGTATAGTGGTCTTGTCTAGTGTATAGTGGTCATTGTCTAGTGTATAGTGGTCATTGTCCTAGTGTATAGTTCATTGTCTAGTGTATAGTGGTCATTGTCTTGTCTTGTGTCTTGTGTATAGTGGTCATTGTCTTGTGTCTAGTGTATAGTGGTCATTGTCTTGTGTCTAGTGTATAGTGGTCATTGTGTCTAGTGTATAGTGGTCATTGTCTAGTGTATAGTGGTCATTGTCTTGTGTCTAGTGTATAGTGTCATTGTCTTGTGACTAGTGTATAGTGGTCTTTGTTAGTGTATAGTGGTCATTGTCTTGGTCTAGTGTATAGTGGTCATTGTCTTGGTGTGTAGTGTATTGTGGTCATTGTCTAGTGTATAGTGGTCATTGTCTAGTGTATAGTGGGTCATTGTCTAGTGTATAGTGTCATTGTCTAGTGTATAGTGGTCATTGTCTAGTGTATAGTGGTCATTGTCTGTGTCTAGTGTATAGTGGTCATTGTCTAGTGTATAGTGGTCATTGTCTAGTGTATAGTGGTCATTGTCTTGTGACTAGTGTATAGTGGTCATTGTCTTGTGTCTAGTGTATAGTGGTCATTGTCTTGTGTCTAGTGTATAGTGGTCATTGTCTAGTGTATAGTGGTCATTGTCTTGTGACTAGTGTATAGTGGTCATTGTCTTGTGTCTAGTGTATAGTGGTCATTGTCTTGTGTCTAGTGTATAGTGGTCATTGTCTAGTGTATAGTGGTCATTGTCTTGTGTCTAGTGTATAGTGGTCATTGTCTTGTGTCTAGTGTATAGTGGTCATTGTCTAGTGTATAGTGGTCATTGTCTTGTGTCTAGTGTATAGTGGTCATTGTCTTGTGTCTAGTGTATAGTGGTCATTGTCTTGTGTCTAGTGTATAGTGGTCATTGTCTTGTGCTAGTGTATAGTGGTCATTGTCTTGTGTATAGTGTATAGTGGTCATTGTCTTGTGACTAGTGTATAGTGGTCATTGTCTTGTGACTAGTGTATAGTGTCATTGTCTTGTGATAGTGTATAGTGGTCATTGTCTTGTGACTAGTGTAAGTGGTCATGTCTTGTGACTAGTGTATAGTGGTCATTGTCTTGTGTATAGTGTATAGTGGTCATTGTCTTGTGACTAGTGTATAGTGGTCATTGTCTTGTGACTAGTGTATAGTGGTCATTGTCTTGTGTATAGTGTATAGTGGTCATTGTCTTGTGTCTAGTGTATAGTGGTCATTGTCTTGTGACTAGTGTATAGTGGTCATTGTCTAGTGTATAGTGTATAGTGGTCATTGTCTTGTGACTAGTGTATAGTGGTCATTGTCTTGTGTCTAGTGTATAGTGGTCATTGTCTTGTGTATAGTGTATAGTGGTCATGTCTTGTGACTAGTGTATAGTGGTCATTGTCTTGTGTACGTGTAGTGTCATTGTCTTGTGACTAGTGTATAGTGGTCATTGTCTTGTGACTAGTGTATAGTGGTCATTGTCTAGTGTATAGTGGTCATTGTCTAGTGTATAGTGGTCATTGTCTAGTGTATAGTGGTCATTGTCTTGTGACTAGTGTATAGTGTCATTGTCTTGTCTAGTGTATAGTGGTCATTGTCTTGTGACTAGTGTATAGTGGTCATTGTCTTGTGACTAGTGTATAGTGGTCATTGTCTAGTGTATAGTGGTCATTGTCTAGTGTATAGTGGTCATTGTCTAGTGTATAGTGGTCATTGTCTAGTGTATAGTGGTCATTGTCTAGTGTATAGTGGTCATTGTCTAGTGTATAGTGGTCATTGTCTAGTGTATAGTGGTCATTGTCTAGTGTATAGTGGTCATTGTCTAGTGTATAGTGGTCATTGTCTAGTGTATAGTGGTCATTGTCTAGTGTATAGTGTCATTGTCTAGTGTATAGTGGTCATTGTCTAGTGTATAGTGGTCATTGTCTAGTGTATAGTGGTCATTGTCTAGTGTATAGTGGTCATTGTCTTGTGTAGTGTATAGTGGTCATTGTCTTGTCTAGTGTATAGTGGTCATTGTCTAGTGTATAGTGGTCATTGTCTTGTACTAGTGTATAGTGGTCATTGTCTAGTGTATAGTGGTCATTGTCTTGTGACTAGTGTATAGTGGTCATTGTCTTGTGTCTAGTGTATAGTGGTCATTGTCTTGTGTCTAGTGTATAGTGGTCATTGTCTTGTGACTAGTGTATAGTGGTCATTGTCTTGTACTAGTGTATAGTGGTCATTGTCTTGTGACTAGTGTATAGTGGTCATTGTCTTGTGTATAGTGGTCATTGTCTTGTGACTAGTGTATAGTGGTCATTGTCTTGTGTATAGTGTCATTGTCTTGTGTCTAGTGTATAGTGGTCATTGTCTTGTGTATAGTGGTCATTGTCTTGTGTCTAGTGTATAGTGGTCATTGTCTTGTGTCTAGTGTATAGTGGTCATTGTCTTGTGTCTAGTGTATAGTGGTCATTGTCTTGTGTCTAGTGTATAGTGGTCATTGTCTTGTGTCTAGTGTATAGTGGTCATTGTCTTGTGTCTAGTGTATAGTGGTCATTGTCTTGTGTCTAGTGTATAGTGGTCATTGTCTTGTGTCTAGTGTATAGTGGTCATTGTCTTGTGTCTATGTATAGTGGTCATTGTCTTGTGTCTAGTGTATAGTGGTCATTGTCTAGTGTATAGTGGTCATTGTCTAGTGTATAGTGGTCATTGTCTAGTGTATAGTGGTCATTGTCTAGTGTATAGTGGTCATTGTCTAGTGTATAGTGGTCATTGTCTAGTGTATAGTGGTCATTGTCTAATGTATAGTGGACATTGTCTAGTGTATAGTGGTCATTGTCTAGTGTATAGTGGTCATTGACTAGTGTATAGTCTACATTGTCTAGTGTATAGTGGTCATTGTCTAGTGTATAGTGGTCACTGACTAGTGTATAGTGGACATTGTCTTGTGACTAGTGTATAGTGGACATTGTCTTGTGGTTAGTGTATAGTGGTCATTGACTAGTGTATAGTGGACATTGTCTTGTGACTAGTGTATAGTGGTCATTGTCTAGTGTATAGTGGACATTGTCTTGTGACTAGTGTATAGTGGTCATTGTCTTGTGACTATTGTATAGTGGTCATTGTCTTGTGTCTACTGTATAGTGGTCATTGTCTTGTGACTAGTGTATAGTGGTCATTGTCTAGTGTATAGTGGTCATTGTCTTGTGACTAGTGTATAGTGGTCATTGTCTTGTGTATAGTGGTCATTGTCTTGTGTCTAGTGTATAGTGGTCATTGTCTTGTGTATAGTGGTCATTGTCTTGTGTCTAGTGTATAGTGGTCATTGTCTAGTGTATAGTGGTCATTGTCTTGTGTCTAGTGTATAGTGGTCATTGTCTTGTGTCTAGTGTATAGTGGTCATTGTCTTGTGACTAGTGTAGTGGTCATTGTCTTGTGACTAGTGTATAGTGGTCATTGTCTTGTGACTAGTGTATAGTGGTCATTGTCTTGTGACTAGTGTATAGTGGTCATTGTCTAGTGTATAGTGGTCATTGTCTAGTGTATAGTGGTCATTGTCTAGTGTATAGTGGTCATTGTCTAGTGTATAGTGGTCATTGACTAGTGTATAGTGGACATTGTCTAGTGTATAGTGGTCATTGTCTAGTGTATAGTGGTCATTGACTAGTGTATAGTGGACATTGTCTAATGTATAGTGGACATTGTCTAGTGTATAGTGGTCATTGTCTAGTGTATAGTGGTCATTGACTAGTGTATAGTGGACATTGTCTAGTGTATAGTGGTCATTGTCTAGTGTATAGTGGTCACTGACTAGTGTATAGTGGACATTGTCTTGTGACTAGTGTATAGTGGACATTGTCTTGTGATTAGTGTATAGTGGTCATTGACTAGTGTATAGTGGACATTGTCTTGTGACTAGTGTATAGTGGTCATTGACTAGTGTATAGTGGACATTGTCTTGTGACTAGTGTATAGTGGTCATTGTCTTGTGACTATTGTATAGTGGTCATTGTCTTGTGTCTAGTGTATAGTGGTCATTGTCTTGTGACTAGTGTATAGTGGTCATTGTCTTGTGACTAGTGTATAGTGGTCATTGTCTTGTGTATAGTGGTCATTGTCTTGTGTCTAGTGTATAGTGGTCATTGTCTTGTGTATAGTGGTCATTGTCTTGTGTCTAGTGTATAGTGGTCATTGTCTAGTGTATAGTGGTCATTGTCTTGTGTCTAGTGTATAGTGGTCATTGTCTTGTGTCTAGTGTATAGTGGTCATTGTCTTGTGTCTAGTGTATAGTGGTCATTGTCTTGTGTCTAGTGTATAGTGGTCATTGTCTTGTGTCTAGTGTATAGTGGTCATTGTCTTGTGACTAGTGTATAGTGGTCATTGTCTTGTGTCTAGTGTATAGTGGTCATTGTCTAGTGTATAGTGGTCATTGTCTTGTGTCTAGTGTATAGTGGTCATTGTCTTGTGTCTTGTGTATAGTGGTCATTGTCTAGCGTATAGTGGTCATTGTCTTGTGACTAGTTTATAGTGGTCATTGTCTAGTGTATAGTGGTCATTGTCTAGTGTATAGTGGTCATTGTCTAGTGTATAGTGGTCATTGTCTAGTGTATAGTGGTCATTGTCTAGTGTATAGTGGTCATTGTCTAGTGTATAGTGGTCATTGTCTTGTGTCTAGTGTATAGTGGTCATTGTCTTGTGTCTTGTGTATAGTGGTCATTGTCTAGTGTATAGTGGTCATTGTCTTGTGTCTAGTGTATAGTGGTCATTGTCTTGTGTCTAGTGTATTGTGGTCATTGTCTAGTGTATAGTGGTCATTGTCTAGTGTATAGTGGTCATTGTCTAGTGTATAGTGGTCATTGTCTTGTGTCTAGTGTATAGTGGTCATTGTCTTGTGTCTAGTGTATAGTGGTCATTGTCTAGTGTATAGTGGTCATTGTCTAGTGTATAGTGGTCATTGTCTTGTGACTAGTGTATAGTGGTCATTGTCTTGTGTCTAGTGTATAGTGGTCATTGTCTTGTGTCTAGTGTATAGTGGTCATTGTCTAGTGTATAGTGGTCATTGTCTTGTGTCTTGTGTATAGTGGTCATTGTCTTGTGTCTAGTGTATAGTGGTCATTGTCTAGTGTATAGTGGTCATTGTCTTGTGACTAGTGTATAGTGGTCATTGTCTTGTGTCTAGTGTATAGTGGTCATTGTCTTGTGTCTAGTGTATAGTGGTCATTGTCTAGTGTATAGTGGTCATTGTCTTGTGTCTAGTGTATAGTGGTCATTGTCTTGTGTCTAGTGTATAGTGGTCATTGTCTTGTGTCTAGTGTATAGTGGTCATTGTCTTGTGTCTAGTGTATAGTGGTCATTGTCTTGTGACTAGTGTATAGTGGTCAGTGTCTTGTGACTAGTGTATAGTGGTCATTGTCTTGTGTCTAGTGTATAGTGGTCATTGTCTTGTGTCTTGTGTATAGTGGTCATTGTCTAGTGTATAGTGGTCATTGTCTTGTGTCTTGTGTATAGTGGTCATTGTCTTGTGACTAGTGTATAGTGGTCATTGTCTAGTGTATAGTGGTCATTGTCTAGTGTATAGTGGTCATTGTCTAGTGTATAGTGGTCATTGTCTAGTGTATAGTGGTCATTGTCTTGTGTCTAGTGTATAGTGGTCATTGTCTTGTGTCTTGTGTATAGTGGTCATTGTCTAGTGTATAGTGGTCATTGTCTTGTGTCTAGTGTATAGTGGTCATTGTCTTGTGTCTAGTGTATAGTGGTCATTGTCTAGTGTATAGTGGTCATTGTCTAGTGTATAGTGGTCATTGTCTAGTGTATAGTGGTCATTGTCTAGTGTATAGTGGTCATTGTCTTGTGTCTAGTGTATAGTGGTCATTGTCTTGTGTCTAGTGTATAGTGGTCATTGTCTAGTGTATAGTGGTCATTGTCTTGTGTCTAGTGTATAGTGGTCATTGTCTTGTGTCTAGTGTATAGTGGTCATTGTCTAGTGTATAGTGGTCATTGTCTTGTGTCTAGTGTATAGTGGTCATTGTCTTGTGTCTAGTGTATAGTGGTCATTGTCTAGTGTATAGTGGTCATTGTCTTGTGTCTAGTGTATAGTGGTCATTGTCTTGTGACTAGTGTATAGTGGTCATTGTCTAGTGTATAGTGGTCATTGTCTAGTGTATAGTGGTCATTGTCTAGTGTATAGTGGTCATTGTCTAGTGTATAGTGGTCATTGTCTAGTGTATAGTGGTCATTGTCTTGTGATTAGTGTATAGTGGTCATTGTCTTGTGTCTAGTGTATAGTGGTCATTGTCTTGTGTCTAGTGTATAGTGGTCATTGTCTTGTGTCTTGTGTATAGTGGTCATTGTCTTGTGTCTAGTGTATAGTGGTCATTGTCTAGTGTATAGTGGTCATTGTCTTGTGACTAGTGTATAGTGGTCATTGTCTTGTGTCTAGTGTATAGTGGTCATTGTCTTGTGTCTAGTGTATAGTGGTCATTGTCTAGTGTATAGTGGTCATTGTCTTGTGTCTAGTGTATAGTGGTCATTGTCTTGTGACTAGTGTATAGTGGTCATTGTCTTGTGTCTAGTGTATAGTGGTCATTGTCTTGTGTCTAGTGTATAGTGGACATTGTCTTGTGTCTAGTGTATAGTGGTCATTGTCTTGTGACTAGTGTATATTGGTCAGTGGCTTGTGACTAGTGTATAGTGGTCATTGTCTTGTGTCTAGTGTATAGTGGTCATTGTCTTGTGTCTTGTGTATAGTGGTCATTGTCTAGCGTATAGTGGTCATTGTCTTGTGTCTTGTGTATAGTGGTCATTGTCTTGTGATTAGTGTATAGTGGTCATTGTCTAGTGTATAGTGGTCATTGTCTAGTGTATAGTGGTCATTGTCTAGTGTATAGTGGTCATTGTCTAGTGTATAGTGGTCATTGTCTTGTGTCTAGTGTATAGTGGTCACTGTCTTGTGTCTTGTGTATAGTGGTCATTGTCTAGTGTATAGTGGTCATTGTCTTGTGTCTAGTGTATAGTGGTCATTGTCTTGTGTCTAGTGTATAGTGGTCATTGTCTAGTGTATAGTGGTCATTGTCTAGTGTATAGTGGTCATTGTCTAGTGTATAGTGGTCATTGTCTAGTGTATAGTGGTCATTGTCTTGTGACTAGTGTATAGTGGTCATTGTCTTGTGTCTAGTGTATAGTGGTCATTGTCTAGTGTATAGTGGTCATTGTCTTGTGTCTTGTGTATAGTGGTCATTGTCTTGTGTCTAGTGTATAGTGGTCATTGTCTAGTGTATAGTGGTCATTGTCTAGTGTATAGTGGTCATTGTCTTGTGTCTAGTGTATAGTGGTCATTGTCTTGTGTCTAGTGTATAGTGGTCATTGTCTAGTGTATAGTGGTCATTGTCTAGTGTATAGTGGTCATTGTCTTGTGACTAGTGTATAGTGGTCATTGTCTTGTGTCTAGTGTATAGTGGTCATTGTCTAGTGTATAGTGGTCATTGTCTTGTGTCTAGTGTATAGTGGTCATTGTCTTGTGTCTAGTGTATAGTGGTCATTGTCTAGTGTATAGTGGTCATTGTCTTGTGTCTAGTGTATAGTGGTCATTGTCTTGTGTCTAGTGTATAGTGGTCATTGTCTTGTGTCTAGTGTATAGTGGTCATTGTCTAGTGTATAGTGGTCATTGTCTTGTGTCTAGTGTATAGTGGTCATTGTCTTGTGTCTTGTGTATAGTGGTCATTGTCTTGTGACTAGTGTATAGTGGTCATTGTCTAGTGTATAGTGGTCATTGTCTAGTGTATAGTGGTCATTGTCTAGTGTATAGTGGTCATTGTCTAGTGTATAGTGGTCATTGTCTTGTGTCTAGTGTATAGTGGTCATTGTCTTGTGTCTTGTGTATAGTGGTCATTGTCTAGTGTATAGTGGTCATTGTCTTGTGTCTAGTGTATAGTGGTCATTGTCTTGTGTCTAGTGTATAGTGGTCATTGTCTAGTGTATAGTGGTCATTGTCTAGTGTATAGTGGTCATTGTCTAGTGTATAGTGGTCATTGTCTTGTGACTAGTGTATAGTGGTCATTGTCTTGTGTCTAGTGTATAGTGGTCATTGTCTTGTGTCTAGTGTATAGTGGTCATTGTCTAGTGTATAGTGGTCATTGTCTTGTGTCTTGTGTATAGTGGTCATTGTCTTGTGTCTAGTGTATAGTGGTCATTGTCTAGTGTATAGTGGTCATTGTCTTGTGTCTAGTGTATAGTGGTCATTGTCTTGTGTCTTGTGTATAGTGGTCATTGTCTAGTGTATAGTGGTCATTGTCTTGTGTCTTGTGTATAGTGGTCATTGTCTTGTGACTAGTTATAGTGGTCATTGTCTAGTGTATAGTGGTCATTGTCTAGTGTATAGTGGTCATTGTCTAGTGTATAGTGGTCATTGTCTAGTGTATAGTGGTCATTGTCTAGTGTATAGTGGTCATTGTCTAGTGTATAGTGGTAATTGTCTTGTGTCTAGTGTATAGTGGTCATTGTCTTGTGTCTTGTGTATAGTGGTCATTGTCTAGTGTATAGTGGTCATTGTCTAGTGTATTGTGGTCATTGTCTAGTGTATAGTGGTCATTGTCTAGTGTATAGTGGTCATTGTCTTGTGATTAGTGTATAGTGGTCATTGTCTTGTGTCTAGTGTATAGTGGTCATTGTCTTGTGTCTAGTGTATAGTGGTCATTGTCTAGTGTATAGTGGTCATTGTCTTGTGTCTTGTGTATAGTGGTCATTGTCTTGTGTCTAGTGTATAGTGGTCATTGTCTAGTGTATAGTGGTCATTGTCTTGTGACTAGTGTATAGTGGTCATTGTCTTGTGTCTAGTGTATAGTGGTCATTGTCTTGTGTCTAGTGTATAGTGGTCATTGTCTAGTGTATAGTGGTCATTGTCTTGTGTCTAGTGTATAGTGGTCATTGTCTTGTGTCTAGTGTATAGTGGTCATTGTCTTGTGACTAGTGTATAGTGGTCATTGTCTTGTGTCTAGTGTATAGTGGTCATTGTCTTGTGTCTAGTGTATAGTGGACATTGTCTTGTGTCTAGTGTATAGTGGTCATTGTCTTGTGACTAGTGTATATTGGTCAGTGGCTTGTGACTAGTGTATAGTGGTCATTGTCTTGTGTCTAGTGTATAGTGGTCATTGTCTTGTGACTAGTGTATAGTGGTCATTGTCTAGTGTATAGTGGTCATTGTCTTGTGTCTTGTGTATAGTGGTCATTGTCTTGTGACTAGTGTATAGTGGTCATTGTCTAGTGTATAGTGGTCATTGTCTAGTGTATAGTGGTCATTGTCTAGTGTATAGTGGTCATTGTCTAGTGTATAGTGGTCATTGTCTTGTGTCTAGTGTATAGTGGTCATTGTCTTGTGTCTTGTGTATAGTGGTCATTGTCTAGTGTATAGTGGTCATTGTCTTGTGTCTAGTGTATAGTGGTCATTGTCTTGTGTCTAGTGTATAGTGGTCATTGTCTAGTGTATAGTGGTCATTGTCTAGTGTATAGTGGTCATTGTCTAGTGTATAGTGGTCATTGTCTTGTGACTAGTGTATAGTGGTCATTGTCTTGTGTCTAGTGTATAGTGGTCATTGTCTAGTGTATAGTGGTCATTGTCTTGTGTCTTGTGTATAGTGGTCATTGTCTTGTGTCTAGTGTATAGTGGTCATTGTCTAGTGTATAGTGGTCATTGTCTTGTGTCTAGTGTATAGTGGTCATTGTCTTGTGTCTAGTGTATAGTGGTCATTGTCTAGTGTATAGTGGTCATTGTCTAGTGTATAGTGGTCATTGTCTAGTGTATAGTGGTCATTGTCTAGTGTATAGTGGTCATTGTCTAGTGTATAGTGGTCATTGTCTTGTGATTAGTGTATAGTGGTCATTGTCTTGTGTCTAGTGTATAGTGGTCATTGTCTTGTGTCTAGTGTATAGTGGTCATTGTCTTGTGTCTAGTGTATAGTGGTCATTGTCTTGTGTCTAGTGTATAGTGGTCATTGTCTAGTGTATAGTGGTCATTGTCTTGTGACTAGTGTATAGTGGTCATTGTCTTGTGTCTAGTGTATAGTGGTCATTGTCTTGTGTCTAGTGTATAGTGGTCATTGTCTAGTGTATAGTGGTCATTGTCTTGTGTCTAGTGTATAGTGGTCATTGTCTTGTGACTAGTGTATAGTGGTCATTGTCTTGTGTCTAGTGTATAGTGGTCATTGTCTTGTGTCTAGTGTATAGTGGACATTGTCTTGTGTCTAGTGTATAGTGGTCATTGTCTTGTGACTAGTGTATATTGGTCAGTGTCTTGTGACTAGTGTATAGTGGTCATTGTCTTGTGTCTAGTGTATAGTGGTCATTGTCTTGTGTCTTGTGTATAGTGGTCATTGTCTAGTGTATAGTGGTCATTGTCTTGTGTCTTGTGTATAGTGGTCATTGTCTTGTGATTAGTGTATAGTGGTCATTGTCTAGTGTATAGTGGTCATTGTCTAGTGTATAGTGGTCATTGTCTAGTGTATAGTGGTCATTGTCTAGTGTATAGTGGTCATTGTCTTGTGTCTAGTGTATAGTGGTCATTGTCTTGTGTCTTGTGTATAGTGGTCATTGTCTAGTGTATAGTGGTCATTGTCTTGTGTCTAGTGTATAGTGGTCATTGTCTTGTGTCTAGTGTATAGTGGTCATTGTCTAGTGTATAGTGGTCATTGTCTAGTGTATAGTGGTCATTGTCTAGTGTATAGTGGTCATTGTCTTGTGACTAGTGTATAGTGGTCATTGTCTTGTGTCTAGTGTATAGTGGTCATTGTCTAGTGTATAGTGGTCATTGTCTTGTGTCTTGTGTATAGTGGTCATTGTCTTGTGTCTAGTGTATAGTGGTCATTGTCTAGTGTATAGTGGTCATTGTCTTGTGTCTAGTGTATAGTGGTCATTGTCTTGTGTCTAGTGTATAGTGGTCATTGTCTAGTGTATAGTGGTCATTGTCTAGTGTATAGTGGTCATTGTCTTGTGACTAGTGTATAGTGGTCATTGTCTTGTGTCTAGTGTATAGTGGTCATTGTCTAGTGTATAGTGGTCATTGTCTTGTGTCTAGTGTATAGTGGTCATTGTCTTGTGTCTAGTGTATAGTGGTCATTGTCTAGTGTATAGTGGTCATTGTCTTGTGTCTAGTGTATAGTGGTCATTGTCTTGTGTCTTGTGTATAGTGGTCATTGTCTTGTGTCTAGTGTATAGTGGTCATTGTCTAGTGTATAGTGGTCATTGTCTTGTGTCTAGTGTATAGTGGTCATTGTCTTGTGTCTTGTGTATAGTGGTCATTGTCTTGTGACTAGTGTATAGTGGTCATTGTCTAGTGTATAGTGGTCATTGTCTAGTGTATAGTGGTCATTATCTAGTGTATAGTGGTCATTGTCTAGTGTATAGTGGTCATTGTCTTGTGTCTAGTGTATAGTGGTCATTGTCTTGTGTCTTGTGTATAGTGGTCATTGTCTAGTGTATAGTGGTCATTGTCTTGTGTCTAGTGTATAGTGGTCATTGTCTTGTGTCTAGTGTATAGTGGTCATTGTCTAGTGTATAGTGGTCATTGTCTAGTGTATAGTGGTCATTGTCTAGTGTATAGTGGTCATTGTCTAGTGTATAGTGGTCATTGTCTAGTGTATAGTGGTCATTGTCTTGTGACTAGTGTATAGTGGTCATTGTCTTGTGTCTAGTGTATAGTGGTCATTGTCTTGTGTCTAGTGTATAGTGGTCATTGTCTAGTGTATAGTGGTCATTGTCTTGTGTCTTGTGTATAGTGGTCATTGTCTTGTGTCTAGTGTATAGTGGTCATTGTCTAGTGTATAGTGGTCATTGTCTTGTGTCTAGTGTATAGTGGTCATTGTCTTGTGTCTTGTGTATAGTGGTCATTGTCTAGCGTATAGTGGTCATTGTCTTGTGTCTTGTGTATAGTGGTCATTGTCTTGTGCTAGTTAATAGTGGTCATTGTCTAGTGTATAGTGGTCATTGTCTAGTGTATATAGTGGTCATTGTCTAGTGTATAGTGGTCATTGTCTAGTGTATAGTGGTCATTGTCTAGTGTATAGTGTCATTGTCTAGTGTATAGTGGTCATTGTCTAGTGTATAGTGGTCATTGTCTAGTGTATAGTGGTCATTGTCTTGTGACTAGTGTATAGTGGACATTGTCTTGTGTTAGTGTATAGTGGTCATTGTCTAGTGTATAGTGGTCATTGTCTTGTGACTAGTGTATAGTGGTCATTGTCTAGTGTATAGTGGTCATTGTCTTGTGACTAGTGTATAGTGGTCATTGTCTTGTGACTAGTGTATAGTGGTCATTGTCTTGTGTCTAGTGTATAGTGGTCATTGTCTTGTGACTAGTGTATAGTGGTCATTGTCTAGTGTATAGTGGTCATTGTCTTGTGACTAGTGTATAGTGGTCATTGTCTTGTGTATAGTGGTCATTGTCTTGTGTCTAGTGTATAGTGGTCATTGTCTTGTGTATAGTGGTCATTGTCTTGTGTCTATGTATAGTGGTCATTGTCTAGTGTATAGTGGTCATTGTCTTGTGTCTAGTGTATAGTGGTCATTGTCTTGTGTCTAGTGTATAGTGGTCATTGTCTTGTGACTAGTGTATAGTGGTCATTGTCTTGTGACTAGTGTATAGTGGTCATTGTCTTGTGACTAGTGTATAGTGGTCATTGTCTTTGTACTAGTATAGTGGACATTGTCTAGTGTCTAGTGGTCATTGTCTAGTGTATAGTGGGTCTTGTCTAGTGTATAGTGGTCATTGTCTAGTGTATAGTGGTCATTGACTAGTGTACAGTGGTCATTGTCTAGTGTATAGTGGTCATTGTCTAGTGTATAGTGGTCATTGTCTAGTGTTAGTGGACATTGTCTAATGTATAGTGGACATTGTCTAGTGTATAGTGGTCATTGTCTAGTGTATAGTGGTCATTGTCTAGTGTATAGTGGACATTGTCTAGTGTATAGTGGTCATTGTCTAGTGTATAGTGGTCACTGTCTGTGTATAGTGACATTGTCTTGTGACTAGTGTATAGTGACATTGTCTTGTGATTAGTGTATAGTGGTCATTGTCTAGTGTATAGTGGTCATTGTCTTGTGACTAGTGTATAGTGGTCATTGACTAGTGTATAGTGGACATTGTCTTGTGACTAGTGTATAGTGGTCATTGTCTTGTGACTATTGTATATAGTGGTCATTGTCTTGTGTCTAGTGTATAGTGGTCATTGTCTTGTGACTAGTGTATAGTGGTCATTGTCTTGTGTGGTCATNGTGTATAGTGGTCATTGTCTTGTGTAGTGTATAGTGGTCATTGTCTAGTGTATAGTGGTCATTGTCTTGTGTCTAGTGTATAGTGGTCATGTCTTGTGTATAGTGTATAGTGGTCATTGTCTAGTGTAGTGGTCATTGTCTAGTGTATAGTGGTCATTGTCTTGTGTCTAGTGTATAGTGGTCATTGTCTTGTGTCTAGTGTATAGTGGTCATTGTCTTGTGTCTAGTGTATAGTGGTCATTGTCTAGTGTATAGTGGTCATTGTCTTGTGTCTTGTGTATAGTGGTCATTGTCTTGTGTCTAGTGTATAGTGGTCATTGTCTAGTGTATAGTGGTCATTGTCTTGTGACTAGTGTATAGTGGTCATTGTCTTGTGTCTAGTGTATAGTGGTCATTGTCTTGTGTCTAGTGTATAGTGGTCATTGTCTAGTGTATAGTGGTCATTGTCTTGTGTCTAGTGTATAGTGGTCATGTCTGTGTCTAGTGTATAGTGGTCATTGTTTTGTGACTAGTGTATAGTGGTCATTGTCTTGTGTCTAGTGTATAGTGGTCATTGTTAGTGACTAGTGTAGAGTCATGTCTTGTGACTAGTGTATAGTGGTCATTGTGTAGTGACTAGTGTATAGTGGTCATTGGTAGTGATAGTGTATAGTGGTCATTGTCTTGTGACTAGTGTATAGTGGTCATTGTCTAGTGACTAGTGTATAGTGGTCATTGTCTTGTGTCTAGTGTATAGTGGTCATTGTCTTGTGTATAGTGTATAGTGGTCATTGTCTGTGTCTAGTGTATAGTGGTCATTGTCTTGTGTCTAGTGTATAGTGGTCATTGTCTTGTGACTAGTGTAAGTGGTCATTGTCTAGTGTATAGTGGTCATTGTCTAGTGTATAGTGGTCATTGTCTAGTGTATAGTGGTCATTGTCTAGTGTATAGTGGTCATTGTCTAGTGTATAGTGGACATTGTCTTGTGACTAGTGTATAGTGGTCATTGTCTTGTGTCTAGTGTATAGTGGTCATTGTCTAGTGTATAGTGGTCATTGTCTAGTGTATAGTGGTCATTGTCTAGTGTATAGTGGTCATTGTCTAGTGTATAGTGGTCATTGTCTAGTGTATAGTGGTCATTGTCTTGTGTATAGTGGATATTGTCTTGTCTAGTGTATAGTGGTCATTGTCTTGTAACTAGTGTATAGTGGTCATTGTCTTGTGATAGTGTATAGTGGTCATTGTCTTGTGACTAGTGTATAGTGGTCATTGTCTTGTGACTAGTGTATAGTGGTCATTGTCTTGTGACTAGGTATAGTGGTCATTGTCTTGTGACTAGTGTATAGTGGTCATTGTCTAGTGTATAGTGGTCATTGTCTAGTGTATAGTGGTCATTGCCTAGTGTATAGTGGTCATTGTCTAGTGTATAGTGGTCATTGTCTAGTGTATAGTGGACATTGTCTAGTGTATAGTGGTCATTGTCTAGTGTATAGTGGTCATGACTAGTGTATAGTGGAATGTCTAGTGTATAGTGGTCATTGTCTAGTGTATAGTGGACATGGTCTTGGTTAGTGTATAGTGGTCATTGTCTTGTGTCTAGTGTATAGTGGTCATTGTCTTGTGTCTAGTGTATAGTGGTCATTGTCTAGTGTATAGTGGTCATTGTCTTGTGTCTAGTGTATAGTGGTCATTGTCTTGTGTCTAGTGTATAGTGGTCATTGTCTTGTGTCTAGTGTATGTGGAATTGTCTTGTGTCTAGTGTATAGTGGTCATTGTCTTGTGACTAGTGTATAGTGGTCATTGTCTTGTGTCTAGTGTATAGTGGTCATTGTCTTGTGATAGTGTATAGTGGTCATTGTCTAGTGTATAGTGGTCATTGTCTTTGACTAGGTATAGTGGTCATTGTCTGTGTATAGTGTCAATGTCTTGTGGTCTAGTGTATAGTGGTCATTGTCTTGTGTATAGTGGTCATTGTCTTGTGTCATGTAGTGGTCATTGTCTTGTGTCTAGTGTATAGTGGTCATTGTCTTGTGTCTAGGTATAGTGGTCATTGTCTTGAGTCTAGTGTATAGTGGTCATTGTCTTGTGACTAGTGTATAGTGGTCATTGTCTTGTGTCAGTATATAGTGGTCATTGTCTTGTGACTAGTGTATAGTGGTCATTGTCTAGTGTATAGTGGTCATTGTCTTGTGACTAGTGTATAGTGGTCATTGTCTTGTGTATAGTGGTCAATGTCAGTGTCTAGTGTATAGTGGTCATTGTCTTGTGTATATAGTGGTCATTGTCTTGTGTCTAGTGTATAGTGGTCATTGTCTAGTGTATAGTGGTCATTGTCTTGTGTCTAGTGTATAGTGGTCATTGTCTTGTGTCTAGTGTATAGTGGTCATTGTCTTGTGTCTAGTGTATAGTGGTCATTGTTGTGTCTAGTGCATAGTGGTCATTGTCTTGTGTCTAGTGTATAGTGGTCATTGTCTTGTGACTAGTGTATAGTGGTCATTGTCTTGTGTCTAGTGTATAGTGGTCATTGTCTAGTGTATAGTGGTCATTGTCTTGTGTCTAGTGTATTGTGGTCATTGTCTTGTGTCTTGTGTATAGTGGTCATTGTCTAGCGTATAGTGGTCATTGAATTGTGTCTTGTGTATAGTGGTCATTGTCTTGTGACTAGTGTATAGTGGTCATTGTCTAGTGTATAGTGGTCATTGTCTAGTGTATAGTGGTCATTGTCTAGTGTATAGTGGTCATTGTCTAGTGTATAGTGGTAATTGTCTTGTGTCTAGTGTATAGTGGTCATTGTCTTGTGTCTTGTGTATAGTGGTCATTGTCTAGTGTATAGTGGTCATTGTCTTGTGTCTAGTGTATAGTGGTCATTGTCTTGTGTCTAGTGTATTGTGGTCATTGTCTAGTGTATAGTGGTCATTGTCTAGTGTATAGTGGTCATTGTCTTGTGACTAGTGTATAGTGGTCATTGTCTTGTGTCTAGTGTATAGTGGTCATTGTCTTGTGTCTAGTGTATAGTGGTCATTGTCTAGTGTATAGTGGTCATTGTCTTGTGTCTTGTGTATAGTGGTCATTGTCTTGTGTCTAGTGTATAGTGGTCATTGTCTAGTGTATAGTGGTCATTGTCTTGTGACTAGTGTATAGTGGACATTGTCTTGTGTCTAGTGTATAGTGGTCATTGTCTTGTGTCTAGTGTATAGTGGTCATTGTCTAGTGTATAGTGGTCATTGTCTTGTGTCTAGTGTATAGTGGTCATTGTCTTGTGTCTAGTGTATAGTGGTCATTGTCTTGTGACTAGTGTATAGTGGTCATTGTCTTGTGTCTAGTGTATAGTGGTCATTGTCTTGTGTCTAGTGTATAGTGGACATTGTCTTGTGTCTAGTGTATAGTGGTCATTGTCTTGTGACTAGTGTATATTGGTCAGTGGCTTGTGACTAGTGTATAGTGGTCATTGTCTTGTGTCTAGTGTATAGTGGTCATTGTCTTGTGTCTAGTGTATAGTGGTCATTGTCTAGTGTATAGTGGTCATTGTCTTGTGTCTTGTGTATAGTGGTCATTGTCTTGTGACTAGTGTATAGTGGTCATTGTCTAGTGTATAGTGGTCATTGTCTAGTGTATAGTGGTCATTGTCTAGTGTATAGTGGTCATTGTCTAGTGTATAGTGGTCATTGTCTTGTGTCTAGTGTATAGTGGTCATGTCTTGTGTCTTGTGTATAGTGGTCATTGTCTAGTGTATAGTGGTCTTTGTCTTGTGTCTAGTGTATAGTCGTCATTGTCTTGTGTCTAGTGTATAGTGGTCATTGTCTAGTGTATAGTGGTCATTGTCTAGTGTATAGTGGTCATTGTCTAGTGTATAGTGGTCATTGTCTTGTGACTAGTGTATAGTGGTCATTGTCTTGTGTCTAGTGTATAGTGGTCATTGTCTAGTGTATAGTGGTCATTGTCTTGTGTCTAGTGTATAGTGGTCATTGTCTTGTGTCTAGTGTATAGTGGTCATTGTCTAGTGTATAGTGGTCATTGTCTTGTGTCTAGTGTATAGTGGTCATTGTCTTGTGTCTAGTGTATAGCGGTCATTGTCTAGTGTATAGTGGTCATTGTCTAGTGTATAGTGGTCATTGTCTAGTGTATAGTGGTCATTGTCTAGTGTATAGTGGTCATTGTCTAGTGTATAGTGGTCATTGTCTTGTGATTAGTGTATAGTGGTCATTGTCTTGTGTCTAGTGTATAGTGGTCATTGTCTTGTGTCTAGTGTATAGTGGTCATTGTCTTGTGTCTTGTGTATAGTGGTCATTGTCTTGTGTCTAGTGTATAGTGGTCATTGTCTAGTGTATAGTGGTCATTGTCTTGTGACGAGTGTATAGTGGACATTGTCTTGTGTCTAGTGTATAGTGGTCATTGTCTTGTGTCTAGTGTATAGTGGTCATTGTCTAGTGTATAGTGGTCATTGTCTTGTGTCTAGTGTATAGTGGTCATTGTCTTGTGACTAGTGTATAGTGGTCATTGTCTTGTGTCTAGTGTATAGTGGTCATTGTCTTGTGTCTAGTGTATAGTGGACATTGTCTTGTGTCTAGTGTATAGTGGTCATTGTCTTGTGACTAGTGTATATTGGTCAGTGGCTTGTGACTAGTGTATAGTGGTCATTGTCTTGTGTCTAGTGTATAGTGGTCATTGTCTTGTGTCTTGTGTATAGTGGTCATTGTCTAGCGTATAGTGGTCATTGTCTTGTGTCTTGTGTATAGTGGTCATTGTCTTGTGACTAGTGTATAGTGGTCATTGTCTAGTGTATAGTGGTCATTGTCTAGTGTATAGTGGTCATTATCTAGTGTATAGTGGTCATTGTCTAGTGTATAGTGGTCATTGTCTTGTGTCTAGTGTATAGTGGTCACTGTCTTGTGTCTTGTGTATAGTGGTCATTGTCTAGTGTATAGTGGTCATTGTCTTGTGTCTAGTGTATAGTGGTCATTGTCTTGTGTCTAGTGTATAGTGGTCATTGTCTAGTGTATAGTGGTCATTGTCTAGTGTATAGTGGTCATTGTCTAGTGTATAGTGGTCATTGTCTTGTGACTAGTGTATAGTGGTCATTGTCTTGTGTCTAGTGTATAGTGGTCATTGTCTAGTGTATAGTGGTCATTGTCTTGTGTCTTGTGTATAGTGGTCATTGTCTTGTGTCTAGTGTATAGTGGTCATTGTCTAGTGTATAGTGGTCATTGTCTTGTGTCTAGTGTATAGTGGTCATTGTCTTGTGTCTAGTGTATAGTGGTCATTGTCTAGTGTATAGTGGTCATTGTCTAGTGTATAGTGGTCATTGTCTTGTGACTAGTGTATAGTGGTCATTGTCTTGTGTCTAGTGTATAGTGGTCATTGTCTAGTGTATAGTGGTCATTGTCTTGTGTCTAGTGTATAGTGGTCATTGTCTTGTGTCTAGTGTATAGTGGTCATTGTCTAGTGTATAGTGGTCATTGTCTTGTGTCTAGTGTATAGTGGTCATTGTCTTGTGTCTAGTGTATAGTGGTCATTGTCTTGTGTAGTGTATAGTGGTCATTGTCTTGTGTCTTGTGTATAGTGGTCATTGTCTTGTGTCTAGTGTATAGTGGTCATTGTCTAGTGTATAGTGGTCATTGTCTTGTGTCTAGTGTATAGTGGTCATTGTCTTGTGTCTTGTGTATAGTGGTCATTGTCTTGTGACTAGTGTATAGTGGTCATTGTCTAGTGTATAGTGGTCATTGTCTAGTGTATAGTGGTCATTGTCTAGTGTATAGTGGTCATTGTCTAGTGTATAGTGGTCATTGTCTTGTGTCTAGTGTATAGTGGTCATTGTCTTGTGTCTTGTGTATAGTGGTCATTGTCTAGTGTATAGTGGTCATTGTCTTGTGTCTAGTGTATAGTGGTCATTGTCTTGTGTCTAGTGTATAGTGGTCATTGTCTAGTGTATAGTGGTCATTGTCTAGTGTATAGTGGTCATTGTCTAGTGTATAGTGGTCATTGTCTTGTGACTAGTGTATAGTGGTCATTGTCTTGTGTCTAGTGTATAGTGGTCATTGTCTTGTGTCTAGTGTATAGTGGTCATTGTCTAGTGTATAGTGGTCATTGTCTTGTGTCTAGTGTATAGTGGTCATTGTCTTGTGTCTAGTGTATAGTGGTCATTGTCTAGTGTATAGTGGTCATTGTCTTGTGTCTAGTGTATAGTGGTCATTGTCTAGTGTATAGTGGTCATTGTCTTGTGTCTAGTGTATAGTGGTCATTGTCTTGTGTCTTGTGTATAGTGGTCATTGTCTAGCGTATAGTGGTCATTGTCTTGTGTCTTGTGTATAGTGGTCATTGTCTTGTGACTAGTGTATAGTGGTCATTGTCTAGTGTATAGTGGTCATTGTCTAGTGTATAGTGATCATTGTCTAGTGTATAGTGGTCATTGTCTAGTGTATAGTGGTCATTGTCTAGTGTATAGTGGTCATTGTCTAGTGTATAGTGGTAATTGTCTTGTGTCTAGTGTATAGTGGTCATTGTCTTGTGTCTTGTGTACAGTGGTCATTGTCTAGTGTATAGTGGTCATTGTCTTGTGTCTAGTGTATAGTGGTCATTGTCTTGTGTCTAGTGTATTGTGGTCATTGTCTAGTGTATAGTGGTCATTGTCTAGTGTATAGTGGTCATTGTCTTGTGATTAGTGTATAGTGGTCATTGTCTTGTGTCTAGTGTATAGTGGTCATTGTCTTGTGTCTAGTGTATAGTGGTCATTGTCTAGTGTATAGTGGTCATTGTCTTGTGTCTTGTGTATAGTGGTCATTGTCTTGTGTCTAGTGTATAGTGGTCATTGTCTAGTGTATAGTGGTCATTGTCTTGTGACTAGTGTATAGTGGTCATTGTCTTGTGTCTAGTGTATAGTGGTCATTGTCTTGTGTCTAGTGTATAGTGGTCATTGTCTAGTGTATAGTGGTCATTGTCTTGTGTCTAGTGTATAGTGGTCATTGTCTTGTGTCTAGTGTATAGTGGTCATTGTCTTGTCCTAGTGTATAGTGGTCATTGTCTTGTGTCTAGTGTATAGTGGTCATTGTCTTGTGTCTAGTGTATAGTGGTCATTGTCTTGTGTCTAGTGTATAGTGGTCATTGTCTTGTGACTAGTGTATATTGGTCATTGCTTGTGACTAGTGTATAGTGGTCATTGTCTTGTGTCTAGTGTATAGTGGTCATTGTCTTGTGACTAGTGTATAGTGGTCATTGTCTAGTGTATAGTGGTCATTGTCTTGTGTCTTGTGTATAGTGGTCATTGTCTTGTGACTAGTGTATAGTGGTCATTGTCTAGTGTATAGTGGTCATTGTCTAGTGTATAGTGGTCATTGTCTAGTGTATAGTGGTCATTGTCTAGTGTATAGTGGTCATTGTCTTGTGTCTAGTGTATAGTGGTCATTGTCTTGTGTCTTGTGTATAGTGGTCATTGTCTAGTGTATAGTGGTCATTGTCTTGTGTCTAGTGTATAGTGGTCATTGTCTTGTGTCTAGTGTATAGTGGTCATTGTCTAGTGTATAGTGGTCATTGTCTAGTGTATAGTGGTCATTGTCTAGTGTATAGTGGTCATTGTCTTGTGACTAGTGTATAGTGGTCATTGTCTTGTGTCTAGTGTATAGTGGTCATTGTCTAGTGTATAGTGGTCATTGTCTTGTGTCTGTGTATAGTGGTCATTGTCTAGTGTATAGTGGTCATTGTCTTGTGTCTAGTGTATAGTGGTCATTGTCTTGTGTCTAGTGTATAGTGGTCATTGTCTAGTGTATAGTGGTCATTGTCTAGTGTATAGTGGTCATTGTCTTGTGACTAGTGTATAGTGGTCATTGTCTTGTGTCTAGTGTATAGTGGTCATTGTCTAGTGTATAGTGGTCATTGTCTTGTGTCTTGTGTATAGTGGTCATTGTCTTGTCTAGTGTATAGTGGTCATTGTCTAGTGTATAGTGGTCATTGTCTTGTGTCTAGTGTATAGTGGTCATTGTCTTGTCTTGTGTATAGTGGTCATTGTCTTGTGTTTAGTGTATAGTGGTCATTGTCTAGTGTATAGTGGTCATTGTCTTGTGTCTAGTGTATAGTGGTCATTGTCTTGTGTCTAGTGTATAGTGGTCATTGTCTTGTGACTAGTGTATAGTGGTCATTGTCTTGTGTCTAGTGTATAGTGGTCATTGTCTTGTGTCTAGTGTATAGTGGTCATTGTCTTGTGTCTAGTGTATAGTGGTCATTGTCTTGTGACTAGTGTATAGTGGTCAGTGTCTTGTGACTAGTGTATAGTGGTCATTGTCTTGTGTCTAGTGTATAGTGGTCATTGTCTTGTGTCTAGTGTATTGTGGTCATTGTCTAGTGTATAGTGGTCATTGTCTTGTGTCTGTGTATATGGTCATTGTCTTGTGACTAGTGTATAGTGGTCATTGTCTAGTGTATAGTGGTCATTGTCTAGTGTATAGTGGTCATTGTCTAGTGTATAGTGGTCATTGTCTAGTGTATAGTGGTCATTGTCTAGTGTATAGTGGTCATTGTGTAGTGTATAGTGGTCATTGTCTTGTGTCTAGTGTATAGTGGTCATTGTCTTGTGTCTTGTGTCTGTGTTAGTGGTCATTGTCTAGTGTATAGTGGTCATTGTCTTGTGTCTAGTGTATAGTGGTCATTGTCTTGTGTCTAGTGTATAGTGGTCATTGTCTTGTGTCTTGTTATGTGGTCATTGTCTAGTGTATAGTGGTCATTGTCTTGTGTCTAGTGTATAGTGGTCATTGTCTTGTGTCTAGTGTATAGTGGTCATTGTCTAGTGTATAGTGGTCATTGTCTAGTGTATAGTGGTCATTGTCTTGTGTCTTGTGTATGGGTCATTGTCTTGTGTCTAGTGTATAGTGGTCATTGTCTAGTGTATAGTGGTCATTGTCTTGTGTCTATGTGTATAGTGGTCATTGTCTAGTGTATAGTGGTCATTGTCTAGTGTATAGTGTCATGTCTATGTATAGTGGTCATTGTCTAGTGTATAGTGGTCATTGTCTAGTGTATATGGTCATTGTCTAGTGTATAGTGGTCATTGTCTAGTGTATAGTGGTCATTGTCTAGTGTATAGTGGTCATTGTCTAGTGTATAGTGGTCATTGTCTTGTGTCTAGTGTATAGTGGTCATTGTCTAGTGTATAGTGGTCATTGTCTAGTGTATAGTGGTCATTGTCTTGTGACTAGTGTATAGTGGTCATTGTCTTGTGTCTAGTGTATAGTGGTCATTGTCTTGTGTCTAGTGTAGTGGTCATTGTCTAGTGTATAGTGGTCATTGTCTTGTGTATAGTGGTCATTGTCTTGTGTCTAGTGTATAGTGGTCATTGTCTTGTGTCTAGTGTATAGTGGTCATTGTCTTGTGTCTAGTGTATAGTGGACATTGTCTTGTGTCTAGTGTATAGTGGACATTGTCTTGTGTCTAGTGTATAGTGGTCATTGTCTTGTGTCTAGTGAAAGTGGACATTGTCTTGTGTCTAGTGTATAGTGGCCTCCCACTGNTGTGTCTAGTGTATAGTGGTCATTGTCTTGTGACTAGTGTATAGTGGTCAGTGTCTTGTGATAGTTATAGTGGTCATTGTATTGTGTCTAGTGTATAGTGGTCATTATCTTGTGTCTTGTGTATAGTGGGTCATTGTCTAGCGTATAGTGGTCATTGTCTTGTGTCTTGTGTATAGTGGTCCTTGTCTTGCGACTAGTGTATAGTGGTCGTTGTCTAGTGTATAGTGGTCATTGTCTAGTGTATAGTGTCATTGTCTAGTGTATAGTGGTCATTGTCTAGTGTATAGTGGTCATTGTCTTGTGTCTTGTGTATAGTGGTCATTGTCTTGTGTCTTGTGTATAGTGGACATTGTCTTGGGTAGTGTATAGTGGTCGTTGTCTAGTGTATAGTGGTCATTGTCTTGTGGTAGTGTATAGTGGTCGTTGTCTAGTGTATAGTGGTTATTGTCTTGTATCATGTGTATAGTGGTTCATTGTCTAGTGTATAGTGGTCATTGTCTAGTGTATAGTGGTCATTGTCTTGTGACTAGTGTATAGTGGTCATTGTCTTGTGTCTAGTGTATAGTGGTCATTGTCTTGTGTCTAGTGTATAGTGGTCATTGTCTTGTGTCTAGTGTATAGTGGTCATTGTCTAGTGTATAGTGGTCATTGTCTTGGTCTTGTGTATAGTGGTCATTGTCTTGTGTCTAGTGTATAGTGGTCATTGTCTAGTGTATAGTGGTCATGTCTTGTGACTAGTGTATAGTGGTCATTGTCTTGTGTATACGTATAGTGGTCATTGTCTAGTGTATAGTGGTCATTGTCTAGTGTATAGTGGTCATTGTCTTGTGACTAGTGTATAGTGGTCATTGTCTTGTGTCTAGTGTATAGTGGTCATTGTCTTGTGTCTAGTGTATAGTGGTCATTGTCTAGTGTATAGTGGTCATTGTCTTGTGACTAGTGTATAGTGGTCATTGTCTTGTGTCTAGTGTATAGTGGTCATTGTCTTGTGTCTAGTGTATAGTGGTCATTGTCTTGTGTCTAGTGTATAGTGGTCATTGTCTAGTGTATAGTGGTCATTGTCTTGTGTCTTGTGTATAGTGGTCATTGTCTTGTGTCTAGTGTATAGTGGTCATTGTCTAGTGTATAGTGGTCATTGTCTTGTGACTAGTGTATAGTGGTCATTGTCTTGTGTATACTGTATAGTGGTCATTGTCTAGTGTATAGTGGTCATTGTCTTGTGACTAGTGTATAGTGGTCATTGTCTTGTGTCTAGTGTATAGTGGTCATTGTCTTGTGTCTAGTGTATAGTGGTCATTGTCTTGTGTCTGTGTATAGTGGTCATTGTCTAGCGTATAGTGGTCATTGTCTTGTGTCTTGTGTATAGTGGTCTTGTCTTGCGACTAGTGTATAGTGGTCGTGTCTAGTGTATAGTGGTCATTGTCTAGTGTATAGTGGTCATTGTCTAGTGTATAGTGGTCATTGTCTAGTGTATAGTGGTCATTGTCTTGTGTCTTGTGTATAGTGGTCATTGTCTAGTGTATAGTGGTCATTGTCTTGTGTCTTGTGTATAGTGGTCATTGTTTTGTGTCTTGTGTATAGTGGACATTGTCTTGTGGCTAGTGTATAGTGGTCGTTGTCTAGTGTATAGTGGTCATTGCCTTGTGGCTAGTGTATAGTGGTCGTTGTCTAGTGTATAGTGGTCATTGTCTTGTGTCATGTGTATAGTGGTCATTGTCTAGTGTATAGTGGTCATTGTCTAGTGTATAGTGGTCATTGTCTTGTGACTAGTGTATAGTGGTCATTGTCTTGTGTCTAGTGTATAGTGGTCATTGTCTTGTGTCTAGTGTATAGTGGTCATTGTCTTGTGTCTAGTGTATAGTGGTCATTGTCTTGTGACTAGTGTATAGTGGTCATTGTCTTGTGTATACTGTATAGTGGTCATTGTCTAGTGTATAGTGGTCATTGTCTAGTGTATAGTGGTCATTGTCTTGTGACTAGTGTATAGTGGTCATTGTCTTGTGTCTAGTGTATAGTGGTCATTGTCTGTGTCTAGTGTATAGTGGTCATTGTCTAGTGTATAGTGGTCATTGTTCAGTGTATAGTGGTCATTGTCTTGTGACTAGTGTATAGTGGTCATTGTCTTGTGTCTAGTGTATAGTGGTCATTGTCTTGTGTCTAGTGTATAGTGGTCATTGTCTTGTGTCTAGTGTATAGTGGTCATTGTCTAGTGTATAGTGGTCATTGTCTTGTGTCTTGTGTATAGTGGTCATTGTCTTGTGTCTAGTGTATAGTGGTCATTGTCTAGTGTATAGTGGTCATTGTCTTGTGACTAGTGTATAGTGGTCATTGTCTTGTGTATACTGTATAGTGGTCATTGTCTAGTGTATAGTGGTCATTGTCTAGTGTATAGTGGTCATTGTCTTGTGACTAGTGTATAGTGGTCATTGTCTTGTGTCTAGTGTATAGTGGTCATTGTCTTGTGTCTAGTGTATAGTGGTCATTGTCTAGTGTATAGTGGGCATTGTCTTGTGTCTGTGTATAGTGGTCATTGTCTTGTGTCTAGTGTATAGTGTCATTGTCTAGTGTATAGTGGTCATTGTCTTGTGACTAGTGTATAGTGGACATTGTCTTGTGTCTAGTGTATAGTGGTCATTGTCTTGTGTCTAGTGTATAGTGGTCATTGTCTAGTGTATAGTGGTCTTTGTCTTGTGTCTAGTGTATAGTGGTCATGTGTAGTGACTAGTGTATAGTGGTCATTGTTTTGTGACTAGTGTATAGTGGTCATTGTCTTGTGTCTAGTGTATAGTGGTCATTGTGTAGTGACTAGTGTAGTGGTCATTGTCTTGTGACTAGTGTATAGTGGTCATTGTGTAGTGACTAGTGTATAGTGGTCATTGTGTAGTGACTAGTGTATAGTGGTCATTGTCTTGTGACTAGTGTATAGTGGTCATTGTGTAGTGACTAGTGTATAGTGGTCATTGTCTAGTGACTAGTGTATAGTGGTCATTGTCTTGTGTATAGTGTATAGTGGTCATTGTCTTGTGTCTAGTGTATAGTGGTCATTGTCTTGTGTCTAGTGTATAGTGGTCATTGTCTTGTGACTAGTGTAAAGTGGTCATTGTCTAGTGTATAGTGGTCATTGTCTAGTGTATAGTGGTCATTGTCTAGTGTATAGTGGTCATTGTCTAGTGTATAGTGGTCATTGTCTAGTGTATAGTGGACATTGTCTTGTGACTAGTGTATAGTGGTCATTGTCTTGTGACTAGTGTAAAGTGGTCATTGTCTAGTGTATAGTGGTCATTGTCTAGTGTATAGTGGTCATTGTCTAGTGTATAGTGGTCATTGTCTAGTGTATAGTGGTCATTGTCTAGTGTATAGTGGTCATTGTCTTGTGTATAGTGGATATTGTCTTGTGACTAGTGTATAGTGGTCATTGTCTTGTAACTAGTGTATAGTGGTCATTGTCTTGTGACTAGTGCATAGTGGTCATTGTCTTGTGACTAGTGTATAGTGGACATTGTCTTGTGACTAGTGTATAGTGGTCATTGTCTTGTGACTAGTGTTTAGTGGTCATTGTCTTGTGACTAGTGTATAGTGGACATTGTCTAGTGTATAGTGGTCATTGTCTAGTGTATAGTGGTCATTGCCTAGTGTATAGTGGTCATTGTCTAGTGTATAGTGGTCATTGACTAGTGTATAGTGGACATTGTCTAGTGTATAGTGGTCATTGTCTAGTGTATAGTGGTCATGACTAGTGTATAGTGGACATTGTCTAGTGTATAGTGGTCATTGACTAGTGTATAGTGGACATTGTCTTGTGACTAGTGTATAGTGGTCATTGTCTTGTGACTAGTGTATAGTGGTCATTGTCTTGTGTCTAGTGTATAGTGGTCATTGTCTAGTGTATAGTGGTCATTGTCTTGTGTCTAGTGTATAGTGGTCATTGTCTTGTGTCTAGTGTATAGTGGTCATTGTCTTGTGTCTAGTGTATAGTGGACATTGTCTTGAGTCTAGTGTATAGTGGTCATTGTCTTGTGACTAGTGTATAGTGGTCATTGTCTTGTGTCTAGTGTATAGTGGTCATTGTCTTGTGACTAGTGTATAGTGGTCATTGTCTAGTGTATAGTGGTCATTGTCTTGTGACTAGTGTATAGTGGTCATTGTCTTGTGTATAGTGGTCAATGTCTTGTGTCTAGTGTATAGTGGTCATTGTCTTGTGTATAGTGGTCATTGTCTTGTGTCTAATGTATAGTGGTCATGTGTCTTGTGTCTAGTGTATAGTGGTCATTGTCTTGTGTCTAGTGTATAGTGGACATTGTCTTGAGTCTAGTGTATAGTGGTCATTGTCTTGTGACTAGTGTATAGTGGTCATTGTCTTGTGTCTAGTATATAGTGGTTATTGTCTTGTGACTAGTGTATAGTGGTCATTGTCTAGTGTATAGTGGTCATTGTCTTGTGACTAGTGTATAGTGGTCATTGTCTTGTGTATAGTGGTCAATGTCTAGTGTCTAGTGTATAGTGGTCATTGTCTTGTGTATAGTGGTCATTGTCTTGTGTCGAGTGTTTAGTGGTCATTGTCTAGTGTATAGTGGTCATTGTCTTGTGTCTAGTGTATAGTGGTCATTGTCTTGTGTCTAGTGTATAGTGGTCATTGTCTTGTGTCTAGTGTATAGTGGTCATTGTCTTGTGTCTAGTGCATAGTGGTCATTGTCTTGTGTCTAGTGTATAGTGGTCATTGTCTTGTGACTAGTGTATAGTGGTCATTGTCTTGTGTCTAGTGTATAGTGGTCATTGTCTAGTGTATAGTGGTCATTGTCTTGTGTCTAGTGTATTGTGGTCATTGTCTTGTGTCTTGTGTATAGTGGTCATTGTCTAGCGTATAGTGGTCATTGAATTGTGTCTTGTGTATAGTGGTCATTGTCTTGTGACTAGTGTATAGTGGTCATTGTCTAGTGTATAGTGGTCATTGTCTAGTGTATAGTGGTCATTGTCTAGTGTATAGTGGTCATTGTCTAGTGTATAGTGGTATTGTCTTGTGTCTAGTGTATAGTGGTCATTGTCTTGTGTCTTGTGTATAGTGGTCATTGTCTAGTGTATAGTGGTCATTGTCTTGTGTCTAGTGTATAGTGGTCATTGTCTTGTGTCTAGTGTATAGTAGTCATTGTCTAGTGTATAGTGGTCATTGTCTAGTGTATAGTGGTCATTGTCTTGTGACTAGTGTATTGTGGTCATTGTCTTGTGTCTAGTGTATAGTGGTCATTGTCTTGTGTCTAGTGTATAGTGGTCATTGTCTAGTGTATAGTGGTCATTGTCTTGTGTCTTGTGTATAGTGGTCATTGTCTTGTGTCTAGTGTATAGTGGTCATTATCTTGTGTCTTGTGTATAGTGGTCATTGTCTAGCGTATAGTGGTCATTGTCTTGTGTCTTGTGTATAGTGGTCCTTGTCTTGCGACTAGTGTATAGTGGTCGTTGTCTAGTGTATAGTGGTCATTGTCTAGTGTATAGTGGTCATTGTCTAGTGTATAGTGGTCATTGTCTAGTGTATAGTGGTCATTGTCTTGTGTCTTGTGTATAGTGGTCATTGTCTTGTGTCTTGTGTATAGTGGTCATTGTTTTGTGTCTTGTGTATAGTGGACATTGTCTTGTGGCTAGTGTATAGTGGTCGTTGTCTAGTGTATAGTGGTCATTGCCTTGTGGCTAGTGTATAGTGGTCGTTGTCTAGTGTATAGTGGTCATTGTCTTGTGTCATGTGTATAGTGGTCATTGTCTAGTGTATAGTGGTCATTGTCTAGTGTATAGTGGTCATTGTCTAGTGTATAGTGGTCATTGTCTTGTGACTAGTGTATAGTGGTCATTGTCTTGTGTCTAGTGTATAGTGGTCATTGTCTTGTGTCTAGTGTATAGTGGTCATTGTCTTGTGTCTAGTGTATAGTGGTCATTGTCTTGTGACTAGTGTATAGTGGTCATTGTCTTGTTTTACTGTATAGTGGTCATTGTCTAGTGTATAGTGGTCATTGTCTAGTGTATAGTGGTCATTGTCTTGTGACTAGTGTATAGTGGTCATTGTCTTGTGTCTAGTGTATAGTGGTCATTGTCTTGTGTCTAGTGTATAGTGGTCATTGTCTAGTGTATAGTGGTCATTGTTCAGTGTATAGTGGTCATTGTCTTGTGACTAGTGTATAGTGGTCATTGTCTTGTGTCTAGTGTATAGTGGTCATTGTCTTGTGTCTAGTGTATAGTGGTCATTGTCTTGTGTCTAGTGTATAGTGGTCATTGTCTAGTGTATAGTGGTCATTGTCTTGTGTCTTGTGTATAGTGGTCATTGTCTTGTGTCTAGTGTATAGTGGTCATTGTCTAGTGTATAGTGGTCATTGTCTTGTGACTAGTGTATAGTGGTCATTGTCTTGTGTATACTGTATAGTGGTCATTGTCTAGTGTATAGTGGTCATTGTCTAGTGTATAGTGGTCATTGTCTTGTGACTAGTGTATAGTGGTCATTGTCTTGTGTCTAGTGTATAGTGGTCATTGTCTTGTGTCTAGTGTATAGTGGTCATTGTCTAGTGTATAGTGGTCATTGTCTTGTGTCTTGTGTATAGTGGTCATTGTCTTGTGTCTAGTGTATAGTGGTCATTGTCTAGTGTATAGTGGTCATTGTCTTGTGACTAGTGTATAGTGGACATTGTCTTGTGTCTAGTGTATAGTGGTCATTGTCTTGTGTCTAGTGTATAGTGGTCATTGTCTAGTGTATAGTGGTCTTTGTCTTGTGTCTAGTGTATAGTGGTCATTGTGTAGTGACTAGTGTATAGTGGTCATTGTTTTGTGACTAGTGTATAGTGGTCATTGTCTTGTGTCTAGTGTATAGTGGTCATTGTGTAGTGACTAGTGTAGAGTGGTCATTGTCTTGTGACTAGTGTATAGTGGTCATTGTGTAGTGACTAGTGTATAGTGGTCATTGTGTAGTGACTAGTGTATAGTGGTCATTGTCTTGTGACTAGTGTATAGTGGTCATTGTGTAGTGACTAGTGTATAGTGGTCATTGTCTAGTGACTAGTGTATAGTGGTCATTGTCTTGTGTATAGTGTATAGTGGTCATTGTCTTGTGTCTAGTGTATAGTGGTCATTGTCTTGTGTCTAGTGTATAGTGGTCATTGTCTTGTGACTAGTGTAAAGTGGTCATTGTCTAGTGTATAGTGGTCATTGTCTAGTGTATAGTGGTCAT
The DNA here is from genome assembly GCA_020271785.1 of Procambarus virginalis. Lineage (NCBI taxonomy): Eukaryota > Metazoa > Arthropoda > Malacostraca > Decapoda > Cambaridae > Procambarus > Procambarus virginalis. The sequence goes on from WNGS01000410.1 coordinate 101,771, forward strand.
TGTCTAGTGTATAGTGGTCATTGTCTAGTGTATAGTGGTCATTGTCTTGTGTATAGTGGATATTGTCTTGTGACTAGTGTATAGTGGTCATTGTCTTGTAACTAGTGTATAGTGGTCATTGTCTTGTGACTAGTGCATAGTGGTCATTGTCTTGTGACTAGTGTATAGTGGACATTGTCTTGTGACTAGTGTATAGTGGTCATTGTCTTGTGACTAGTGTTTAGTGGTCATTGTCTTGTGACTAGTGTATAGTGGACATTGTCTAGTGTATAGTGGTCATTGTCTAGTGTATAGTGGTCATTGCCTAGTGTATAGTGGTCATTGTCTAGTGTATAGTGGTCATTGACTAGTGTATAGTGGACATTGTCTAGTGTATAGTGGTCATTGTCTAGTGTATAGTGGTCATTGACTAGTGTATAGTGGACATTGTCTAGTGTATAGTGGTCATTGTCTTTCCCGAGTCAGCAGCCAGAGTTACAACACAAGGTGTAGCAGCAAGTGTTTACAGTACAAGGTGCAGCAGCCAGTGTTACAACACAAGGTGTAGCAGCAAGTGTTACAGTACAAGGGTCAGCAGCCAGTGTTACAACACAAGGTGTAACAGCAAGTGTTACAGTACAAGGGTCAGCAGCCAGTGTTACAACACAAGGTGTAGCAGCAAGTGTTACAGTACAAGGGTCAGCAGCCAGTGTTACAACACAAGTGTAACAGCAAGTGTTACAGTACAAGGGTCAGCAGCCAGAGTTACAAGACAAGGTGTAGCAGCAAGTGTTACAGTACAAGGTCAGTAGCCAGTGTTACACACAAGGTGTAGCAGCCAGGGTTACAGTACAAGGTGCAGCAGCCAGAGTTACAATACAAGGTGTAGCAGCAAGTGTTACAGTACAAGGTGCAGCAGCCAGAGTTACAACACAAGGTGTGGCAGCAAGTGTTACAGTACAAGGTGCAGCAGCCAGTGTTACAACACAAGGTGTAGCATCAAGTGTTACAGTACAAGGGTCAGCAGCCAGTGTTACAACACAAGGTGTAGCAGCCAGTGTTACAATACAAGATGTGACAATAAGTGTTACAGCACAAAAGTTGTGATAGCGTTACAATGTAAGTGTCACAGTAACGTTTCAATACAAGGTGCGGCTTAAAGCGTTACAACAAACGTGGGTAGTGTGGCAATAAAAGGTTTAGCTGTATCACAATACCAGGTGTGGCAGTAAGTGTTTCAATGCAGGTGACGAGGTGTTACAATACAAGGTGTGGAAGTAATTTTACAATACAAGGTGTGGCAGTAAGTTTTACAATACAAGGTATTGCAATATTACAATACAAGGACTGTTGGAAATAATCAACAGTTTCATACATCCTTTGTATTTTTATACAACCTTTGTATTAACCACAAGTAGTTTCTAAAATCACTAACTTGTAGATTTAATCATCATCATGATTTATATTAAACATATGCCAGATTCTTTCCAGTCTGAGTGACGACGTGAGGAACGACAGGCAGAAACATGAATTCTTTCCACATTTTGTTGGATTTATAACAGTTTATCAGTTTATTATTTCGAGGATTTTATATACTAGTTACTACTCTTAGTTTATTATATTCCAGAGGAATTCTTTTATTTCACTTTAATTTCCTCGATTAGCTCATTGTCTTGTGACTAGTGTATAGTGGTCATTGTCTTGTGTATACTGTATAGTGGTCATTGTCTGGTTTCTAGTGTATAGTGGTCATTGTCTGGTTTCTAGTGTATAGTGGTCATTGTCTTGTGACTAGTGTATAGTGGTCATTGTCTTGTGTCTAGTGTATAGTGGTCATTGTCTTGTGTCTAGTGTATAGTGGGTCATTGTCTAGTGTATAGTGGGCATTGTCTTGTGTCTTGTGTATAGTGGTCATTGTCTTGTGTCTAGTGTATAGTGGTCATTGTCTGGTTTCTAGTGTATAGTGGTCATTGTCTTGTGACTAGTGTATAGTGGACATTGTCTTGTGTCTAGTGTATAGTGGTCATTGTCTTGTGTCTAGTGTATAGTGGTCATTGTCTAGTGTATAGTGGTCTTTGTCTTGTGTCTAGTGTATAGTGGTCATTGTGTAGTGACTAGTGTATAGTGGTCATTGTTTTGTGACTAGTGTATAGTGGTCATGTCTTGTGTCTAGTGTATAGTGGTCATTGTGTAGTGACTAGTGTAGAGTGGTCATTGTCTTGTGACTAGTGTATAGTGGTCATTGTGTAGTGACTAGTGTATAGTGGTCATTGTGTAGTGACAAGTGTATAGTGGACATTCTCTAGTGTATAGTGGACATTTCTAGTGTATAGTGGTCATTGTGTAGTGACTAGTGTATAGTGGTCATTGTCTAGTGACTAGTGTATAGTGGTCATTGTCTTGTGTATAGTGTATAGTGGTCATTGTCTTGTGTCTAGTGTATAGTGGTCATTGTCTTGTGTCTAGTGTATAGTGGTCATTGTCTTGTGACTAGTGTAAAGTGGTCATTGTCTAGTGACGTGTATAGTGGTCATTGTCTAGTGTATAGTGGGTCATTGTCTAGTGTATAGTGGTCCATTGTCTAGTGTATAGTGGTCATTGTCTTCTATCTAGTGTATAGTGGACATTGTCTTGTGACTAGTGTATAGTGGTCATTGTCTTGTGACTAGTGTAAAGTGGTCATTGTCTAGTGACGTGTATAGTGGTCATTGTCTGGTTTCTAGTGTATAGTGGTCATTGTCTGGTTTCTAGTGTATAGTGGTCATTGTCTGGTTTCTAGTGTATAGTGGTCATTGTCTGGTTTCTAGTGTATAGTGGTCATTGTCTTGTCTTGTGTATAGTGGATATTGTCTTGTGACTAGTGTATAGTGGTCATTGTCTTGTAACTAGTGTATAGTGGTCATTGTCTTGTGACTAGTGCATAGTGGTCATTGTCTTGTGACTAGTGTATAGTGGACATTGTCTTGTGACTAGTGTATAGTGGTCATTGTCTTGTGACTAGTGTTTAGTGGTCATTGTCTTGTGACTAGTGTATAGTGGACATTGTCTAGTAACTAGTGTATAGTGGTCATTGTCTAGTGTATAGTGGGTCATTGCCTAGTGTATAGTGGTCATTGTCTGGTTTCTAGTGTATAGTGGTCATTGACTAGTGTATAATGGCCATTGTCTAGTGTATAGTGGTCATTGTCTGGTTTCTAGTGTATAGTGGTCATTGACTAGTGTATAGTGGACATTGTCTAGTGTATAGTGGTCTTTGTTTTTTTACTAGTGTATAGTGGACATTGTCTTGTGACTAGTGTATAGTGGTCATTGTCTTGTGACTAGTGTATAGTGGTCATTGTCTTGTGTCTAGTGTATAGTGGTCATTGTCTGGTTTCTAGTGTATAGTGGTCATTGTCTTGTGTCTAGTGTATAGTGGTCATTGTCTTGTGTCTAGTGTATAGTGGTCATTGTCTTGTGTCTAGTGTATAGTGGACATTGTCTTGAGTCTAGTGTATAGTGGTCATTGTCTTGTGACTAGTGTATAGTGGTCATTGTCTTGTGTCTAGTGTATAGTGGTCATTGTCTTGTGACTAGTGTATAGTGGTCATTGTCCTGTTTCTAGTGTATAGTGGTCATTGTCTTGTGACTAGTGTATAGTGGTCATTGGTCTTGTGTATAGTGGTCAATGTCTTGTGTCTAGTGTATAGGGTCATTGTCTTGTGTATAGTGGTCATTGTCTTGTGTCTAATGTATAGTGGTCATGTCTTGTGTCTAGCGTATAGTGGTCATTGTCTTGTGTCTAGTGTATAGTGGACATTGTCTTGAGTCTAGTGTATAGTGGTCATTGTCTTGTGACTAGTGTATAGTGGTCATTGTCTTGTGTCTAGTATATAGTGGTTATTGTCTTGTGACTAGTGTATAGTGGTCATTGTCTGGTTTCTAGTGTATAGTGGTCATTGTCTTGTGACTAGTGTATAGTGGTCATTGTCTTGTCTTGTGTATAGTGGTCAATGTCTAGTGTCTAGTGTATAGTGGTCATTGTCTTGTCTTGTGTATAGTGGTCATTGTCTTGTGTCGAGTGTTTAGTGGTCATTGTCTAGTGACGTGTATAGTGGTCATTGTCTTGTGTCTAGTGTATAGTGGTCATTGTCTTGTGTCTAGTGTATAGTGGTCATGTCTTGTGTCTAGTGTATAGTGGTCATTGTCTTGTGTCTAGTGCATAGTGGTCATTGTCTTGTGTCTAGTGTATAGTGGTCATTGTCTTGTGACTAGTGTATAGTGGTCATTGTCTTGTGTCTAGTGTATAGTGGTCATTGTCTGGTTTCTAGTGTATAGTGGTCATTGGTCTTGTGTCTAGTGTATTGTGGTCATTGTCTTGTGTCTTGTGTATAGTGGTCATTGTCTAGCGTATAGTGGTCATTGAATTGTGTCTTGTGTATAGTGGTCATTGTCTTGTGACTAGTGTATAGTGGTCATTGTCTGGTTTCTAGTGTATAGTGGTCATTGTCTGGTTTCTAGTGTATAGTGGTCATTGTCTGGTTTCTAGTGTATAGTGGTCATTGTCTAGTGTATAGTGGTATTGTCTTGTGTCTAGTGTATAGTGGCCATTGTCTTGTGTCTTGTGTATAGTGGTCATTGTCTGGTTTCTAGTGTATAGTGGTCATTGTCTTGTGTCTAGTGTATAGTGGTCATTGTCTTGTGTCTAGTGTATAGTAGTCAATGTCTAGTTAATAGTGGTCATTGTCTAGTGACGTGTATAGTGGTCATTGTCTTGTGACTAGTGTATTGTGGTCATTGTCTTGTGTCTAGTGTATAGTGGTCATTGTCTTGTGTCTAGTGTATAGTGGTCATTGTCTGGTTTCTAGTGTATAGTGGTCATTGTCTTGTGTCTTGTGTATAGTGGTCATTGTCTTGTGTCTAGTGTATAGTGGTCATTATCTTGTGTCATGTGTATAGTGGTCATTGTCTAGCGTATAGTGGTCATTGTCTTGTGTCTTGTGTATAGTGGTCCTTGTCTTGCGACTAGTGTATAGTGGTCGTTGTCTAGTGTATAGTGGTCATTGTCTGGTTTCTAGTGTATAGTGGTCATTGTCTGGTTTCTAGTGTATAGTGGTCATTGTCTGGTTTCTAGTGTATAGTGGTCATTGTCTTGTGTCTTGTGTATAGTGGTCATTGTCTTGTGTCTTGTGTATAGTGGTCATTGTTTTGTGTCTTGTGTATAGTGGACATTGTCTTGTGGCTAGTGTATAGTGGTCGTTGTCTAGTGTATAGTGGTCATTGCCTTGTGGCTAGTGTATAGTGGTCGTTGTCCTAGTGTATAGTGGTCATTGTCTTGTGTCATGTGTATAGTGGTCATTGTCTGGTTTCTAGTGTATAGTGGTCATTGTCTGGTTTCTAGTGTATAGTGGTCATTGTCTGGTTTCTAGTGTATAGTGGTCATTGTCTTGTGACTAGTGTATAGTGGTCATTGTCTTGTGTCTAGTGTATAGTGGTCATTGTCTTGTGTCTAGTGTATAGTGGTCATTGTCTTGTGTCTAGTGTATAGTGGTCATTGTCTTGTGACTAGTGTATAGTGGTCATTGTCCTTGTTTATACTGTATAGTGGTCATTGTCTGGTTTCTAGTGTATAGTGGTCATTGTCTGGTTTCTAGTGTATAGTGGTCATTGTCTTGTGACTAGTGTATAGTGGTCATTGTCTTGTGTCCTAGTGTATAGTGGTCATTGTCTTGTGTCTAGTGTATAGTGGTCATTGTCTGGTTTCTAGTGTATAGTGGTCATTGTTCAGTGTATAGTGGTCATTGTCTTGTGACTAGTGTATAGTGGTCATTGTCTTGTGTCTAGTGTATAGTGGTCATTGTCTTGTGTCTAGTGTATAGTGGTCATTGTCTTGTGTCTAGTGTATAGTGGTCATTGTCTGGTTTCTAGTGTATAGTGGTCATTGTCTTGTGTCTTGTTTTTAGTGGTCATTGTCTTGTGTCTAGTGTATAGTGGTCATTGTCTAGTGTATAGTAATGTCTAGTGTATAGTGGTCATTGTCTTGTGTCTAGTGTATAGTGGTCATTGTCTTGTGTCTAGTGTATAGTGGTCATTGTCTAGTGTATAGTGGTCATTGTCTAGTGTATAGTGGTCATTGTCTAGTGTCTAGTGGTCATTGTCTAGTGTTAGTGGTCATTGTCTTGTGTCTAGTGTATAGTGGTCATTGTCTTGTGTCTTGTGTATAGTGGACATTGTCTTGTAGCTAGTGTATAGTGGTCGTTGTCTAGTGTATAGTGGTCATTGCCTTGTGGCTAGTGTATAGTGGTCGTTGTCTAGTGTATAGTGGTCATTGTCTTGTATCATGTGTATAGTGGTCATTGTCTAGTGTATAGTGGTCATTGTCTAGTGTATAGTGGTCATTGTCTTGTGACTAGTGTATAGTGGTCATTGTCTTGTGTCTAGTGTATAGTGGTCATTGTCTTGTGTCTAGTGTATAGTGGTCATTGTCTTGTGTCTAGTGTATAGTGGTCATTGTCTAGTGTATAGTGGTCATTGTCTTGTGTCTTGTGTATAGTGGTCATTGTCTTGTGTCTAGTGTATAGTGGTCATTGTCTAGTGTATAGTGGTCATTGTCTAGTGTATAGTGGTCATTGTCTTGTGACTAGTGTATAGTGGTCATTGTCTTGTGTATACTGTATAGTGGTCATTGTCTAGTGTATAGTGGTCATTGTCTAGTGTATAGTGGTCATTGTCTTGTGACTAGTGTATAGTGGTCATTGTCTTGTGTCTAGTGTATAGTGGTCATTGTCTTGTGTCTAGTGTATAGTGGTCATTGTCTAGTGTATAGTGGTCATTGTCTTGTGACTAGTGTATAGTGGTCATTGTCTTGTGTCTAGTGTATAGTGGTCATTGTCTTGTGTCTAGTGTATAGTGGTCATTGTCTTGTGTCTAGTGTATAGTGGTCATTGTCTAGTGTATAGTGGTCATTGTCTTGTGTCTTGTGTATAGTGGTCATTGTCTTGTGTCTAGTGTATAGTGGTCATTGTCTAGTGTATAGTGGTCATTGTCTTGTGACTAGTGTATAGTGGTCATTGTCTTGTGACTAGTGTATAGTGGTCATTGTCTTGTGTATACTGTATAGTGGTCATTGTCTAGTGTATAGTGGTCATTGTCTTGTGACTAGTGTATAGTGGTCATTGTCTTGTGTCTAGTGTATAGTGGTCATTGTCTTGTGTCTAGTGTATAGTGGTCATTGTCTTGTGTCTAGTGTATAGTGGTCATTGTCTTGTGACTAGTGTATAGTGGTCATTGTCTTGTGTCTAGTGTATAGTGGTCATTGTCTTGTGTCTAGTGTATAGTGGACATTGTCTTGTGTCTAGTGTATAGTGGTCATTGTCTTGTGACTAGTGTATAGTGGTCAGTGTCTTGTGACTAGTGTATAGTGGTCATTGTCTTGTGTCTAGTGTATAGTGGTCATTATCTTGTGTCTTGTGTATAGTGGTCATTGTCTAGCGTATAGTGGTCATTGTCTTGTGTCTTGTGTATAGTGGTCCTTGTCTTGCGACTAGTGTATAGTGGTCGTTGTCTAGTGTATAGTGGTCATTGTCTAGTGTATAGTGGTCATTGTCTAGTGTATAGTGGTCATTGTCTAGTGTATAGTGGTCATTGTCTTGTGTCTTGTGTATAGTGGTCATTGTCTAGTGTATAGTGGTCATTGTCTTGTGTCTTGTGTATAGTGGTCATTGTTTTGTGTCTTGTGTATAGTGGACATTGTCTTGTGGCTAGTGTATAGTGGTCGTTGTCTAGTGTATAGTGGTCATTGCCTTGTGGCTAGTGTATAGTGGTCGTTGTCTAGTGTATAGTGGTCATTGTCTTGTGTCATGTGTATAGTGGTCATTGTCTAGTGTATAGTGGTCATTGTCTAGTGTATAGTGGTCATTGTCTTGTGACTAGTGTATAGTGGTCATTGTCTTGTGTCTAGTGTATAGTGGTCATTGTCTTGTGTCTAGTGTATAGTGGTCATTGTCTTGTGTCTAGTGTATAGTGGTCATTGTCTTGTGACTAGTGTATAGTGGTCATTGTCTTGTGTATACTGTATAGTGGTCATTGTCTAGTGTATAGTGGTCATTGTCTAGTGTATAGTGGTCATTGTCTTGTGACTAGTGTATAGTGGTCATTGTCTTGTGTCTAGTGTATAGTGGTCATTGTCTTGTGTCTAGTGTATAGTGGTCATTGTCTAGTGTATAGTGGTCATTGTTCAGTGTATAGTGGTCATTGTCTTGTGACTAGTGTATAGTGGTCATTGTCTTGTGTCTAGTGTATAGTGGTCATTGTCTTGTGTCTAGTGTATAGTGGTCATTGTCTTGTGTCTAGTGTATAGTGGTCATTGTCTAGTGTATAGTGGTCATTGTCTTGTGTCTTGTGTATAGTGGTCATTGTCTTGTGTCTAGTGTATAGTGGTCATTGTCTAGTGTATAGTGGTCATCGTCTTGTGTCTTGTGTATAGTGGTCATTGTCTTGTGTCTAGTGTATAGTGGTCATTGTCTAGTGTATAGTGGTCATTGTCTTGTGACTAGTGTATAGTGGACATTGTCTTGTGTCTAGTGTATAGTGGTCATTGTCTTGTGTCTAGTGTATAGTGGTCATTGTCTAGTGTATAGTGGTCTTTGTCTAGTGTATAGTGGTCATTGTCTTGTGTGTATAGTGGTCATTGTCTTGTGACTAGTGTATAGTGGACATTGTCTTGTGTCTAGTGTATAGTGGTCATTGTCTTGTGACTAGTGTATAGTGGTCATTGTCTTGTGTCTAGTGGTCATTGTCTTGTGTCTTGTGTATAGTGGTCATTTTCTTGTGACTAGTGTATAATGGTCATTGTCTAGTGTATAGTGGTCATTGTCTAGTGTATAGTGGTCATTGTCTAGTGTATAGTGGTCATTGTCTAGTGTATAGTGGTCATTGTCTAGTGTATAGTGGTCTTGTGACTAGTGTATGGTCATACACTTGTGACTAGTGTATGGTTGTCTAGTGTATAGTGGTCTTGTGTCTAGTGTATAGTGGTCATTGTCTTGTGTGTTGTGTATAGTGGTCATTGTCTAGTGTATAGTGGTCATTGTCTTGTGTCTAGTGTATATTGGTCATTGTCTTGTGTCTAGTGTATAGTGGTCATTGTCTAGTGTATAGTGGTCATTGTCTAGTGTATAGTGGTCATTGTCTAGTGTATAGTGGTCATTGTCTTGTGTCTAGTGTATAGTGGTCATTGTCTTGTGTCTTGTGTATAGTGGTCATTGTCTAGTGTATAGTGGTCATTGTCTTGTGTCTAGTGTATAGTGGTCATTGTCTTGTGGCTAGTGTATAGTGGTCGTTGTCTAGTGTATAGTGGTCATTGTCTTGTGTCATGTGTATAGTGGTCATTGTCTAGTGTATAGTGGTCGTTGTCTAGTGTATAGTGGTCATTGTCTAGTGTATAGTGGTCATTGTCTTGTGTCTGGTGTATAGTGGTCATTGTCTAGTGTATAGTGGTCATTGTCTTGTGTCTGGTGTATAGTGGTCATTGTCTAGTGTATAGTGGTCATTGTCTAGTGTATAGTGGTCATTGTCTAGTGTATAGTGGTCATTGTCTAGTGTATAGTGGTCATTGTCTAGTGTATAGTACTCACCTAATTGTACTCACCTAATTGTGCTTGCGGGGGTTGAGCTTTGGCTCTTTGGTCCCGCCTCTCAACTGTCAATCAACAGGTGTACAGATTCCTGAGCCTACTGGGCTCTATCATATCTACACTTGAAACTGTGTATGGAGTCAGCCTCCACCACATCACTTCCTAGTGCATTCCATTTATTAACTACTCTGACACTGAAAAAATTCTTTCTAACGTCTCTGTGGCTCATCTGGGTACTAAGTTTCCACCTGTGTCCCCTTGTTCGTGTCCCACCCGTGGTGAAGAGTTTCTCTTTGTCCGCCCTGTCAATTCCCCTGAGAATTTTGTAGGTGGTTATCATGTCTCCCCTTACTCTTCTGTTTTCCAGGGATGTGAGGTTCAGCTCCTTTAGCCTTTCCTCGTAGCTCAATCCTCTCAGTTCCGGGACGAGCCTGGTGGCATACCGCTGAATCTTCTCTAACTTTGTCTTGTGTTTAACTAGGTATGGACTCCAGGCTGGAGCTGCATACTCCAGGATTGGTCTTACATAAGTGGTATACAGGGTTCTGAAAGATTCCTTACACAAATTTCTAAAGGCAGTTCTTATGTTGGCCAGTCTAGCATATGCCGCTGATGATATTCTTTTGATGTGGGCTTCTGGGGACAGGTTCGGTGTGATATCAACCCCCAGATCTTTCTCTCTATTTGACTCTTGTAGGATTTCCCCTCCCAAATGATACCTTGTGTTCAGCCTCCTGCTCCCTTCTCCTAATTTCATCACCTTACACTTTCCCGAGTTGAACTTTAGCAGCCATTTTCTAGACCATTCCTCCAGTTTATCCAGGTCATCCTGTAGTCTCTGTCTATCTTCATCCGTCTTGATTCTTCTCATAATTTTTGCATCATCAGCAAACATTGAGAGGAATGAGTCTATACCCTCCGGAAGATCGTTCACATATATTAGAAACAGGATGGGTCCAAGTACTGAGCCCTGTGGGACTCCGCTGGTGACATCTCGCCACTCTGATGTCTCCCCCCTCACCGTTACTCGCTGTTTCCTGTTGCTTAAGTACTCCCTTATCCACTGGAGCACCTTCCCTTTTACTCCTGCCTGTTGCTCCAACTTTTTTAACAGCCTTTTGTGCGGTACTGTGTCAAAGGCTTTTTGGCAATCCAGGAAAATGCAGTCGGCCCACCCTTCTCTTTCCTGCCTAATTTTTGTTGCTTGGTCATAAAATTCTATTAAACCTGTGAGGCACGATTTACCATCCCTGAACCCATGTTGGTGGTGCGTTACAAAGTTATTTCCCTCTAGATGCTCTACGAGCCTTTTCCTCACGATCTTCTCCATTACCTTGCATGGTATACAAGTTAAGGAAACTGGCCTGTAATTCAGTGCCTCTTGCCTGTCACCCTTCTTGTATATTGGGACCACGTTAGCTGTCTTCCAACTTTCTGGTAAGTCTCCTGTTTCCAGTGACCTGTTATACACCATAGAGAGTGGCACACTTAGTGCTTCTGCACCTTCCTTTAGTATCCATGGTGAGATTCTGTCAGGCCCAACAGCCTTTGTCACATCCAGCTCCAGCAGACACCTTTTGACCTCATCACTGGTGAGGTCAAATTCCTCCAAGGTTGCTTGGTTTGCCACCTCCTCATTTAGTGCAGGGGCTTCTCCTTGTTCTATTGTGAAGACCTCCTGGAATCTCTTGTTGAGTTCTTCACACACCTCCTTGTCATTCTCTGTGTATCTGTTCTCCGCTTTTCGCAGCTTCATCACTTGTTCTTTCACTGCTGTTTTCCTCCTGATGTGGCTGTGGAGCAGCTTTGGTTGGGTCTTGGCTTTACTCGCGATGTCATTTTCAAACTGTCTCTCTGCTTCTCTCCTCACTCTGAGGTACTCATTTCTGGCCCTCTGGTATCTCCCCCTGCTCTCTGGTGTTCTGTTATTTCTGTAATTTCTCCATGTTCTTTTACTCAGTTGCTTCGCTACCCTGCATTCCTGGTTGAACCATGGGTTTTTCTGTTGTTTTTCGTTTTTCTCCTTTTGGACAGGGATAAACCTGTCTGCAGCTTCCTGGCACTTCTGGGTGACAAAATCCATCATGACCTGCACATTCTTGTCTCTAAGTTCTGTTTCCCATGGTATTCCTCTGAGGAAGCTCCTCATCTCTTCATATTTTCCTCTTCGGTAATTCAGTCTTTTTCCCTCCACTCCCATCCTTGGATAGGTTATCCCTACCTCCACCAAGTACTCAAAGGTCAGTACACTGTGGTCACTCATTCCTATGGGGGCTTCCACTTTGACTTCCCTTATTTCTGACTCATTCAGGGTGAATATCAAGTCGAGTCTAGCTGGTTCATCATTGCCTCTCACTCTTGTGGGTTCCTTGACATGCTGGCTCAGAAAATTCCTTGTTGCCACTTCCAAGAGTTTAGCTCTCCACGTATCTGCACCACCATGTGGGTCCCCATTCTCCCAGTCTATCTTTCCATGGTTGAAATCGCCCATGATTAAGAGTCTGGAGCCATTCCTGCAGGCAACTGAAGCTGCTCTCTCTATTATATTAATGGTTGCCATGTTGTTCCTATCAAACTCCTGTCTTGGTCTTCTGTCATTTAGGGGAGGGTTGTACATGACTGCCACTATTATCTTAGGTCCACCCATTGTTATAGTTCCTGTTATGTAATCTCTGAATCCGTCACAGCCCGGAATTTCCATCTCATCAAAACTCCAGTCCTTCCTTATCAGCAGGGCCACTCCTCCACCTCCTCTCCCTTCCCTCTCTTTCCTTACTATATAGTAGTCCTTTGGAAACACAGCGTCTGTTATCACTCCTGACAATTTTGTTTCTGTTAGTCCTACTACATCAGGGTTTTCTTCTTGCACCCTTTCAGCCAGTTCACTTGCTTTATTGGTAATCCCATCAATGTTTGAGTACATTACCTTGAAGCTCACTTTCTTGTATCCAGTTTCACCCTCACTCCCCACAAGTGTAGGAAGTTGTTCTATGGTCAATGTTACTTGGGTAGGCTCCTCCTCCTGTGAGGTAGTTTCCAGGGGTTCAAGGGGAGGTGGAGTGGGGGATGGAGGGCTTAGGTCTTCCTCAGGCCTGCTTGGGGCAGGAGGAAGTCCTGGGGGTGAGGGAGCAGGGCTACTTGGGGTAAGGGGAGGGGGAGGACTTGGGTTTCCTGATGGGCATTGTGCATGGGCAAGGGAGGGTTTGTGCTGGGGGAGGAGGGCCCTATTGGGTGGTGTATAGTGGTCATTGTCTAGTGTATAGTGGTCATTGTCTTGTGACTAGTGTATAGTGGTCATTGTCTTGTGTCTATAGTGGTCATTGTCTTGTGACTAGTGTATAGTGGTCATTGTCTTGTGTCTAGTGTATAGTGGTCATTGTCTTGTGTCTAGTGTATAGTGGACATTGTCTTGTGTCTAGTGTATAGTGGTCATTGTCTTGTGACTAGTGTATAGTGGTCATTGTCTTGTGTCTAGTGTATAGTGGTCATTGTCTTGTGACTAGTGTACAGTGGTCATTGTCTTGTGTCTAGTGTATAGTGGTCATTGTCTTGTGTCTAGTGTATAGTGGACATTGTCTTGTGTCTAGTGTATAGTGGTCATTGTCTTGTGACTAGTGTATAGTGGTCATTGTCTTGTGTCTAGTGTATAGTGGTCATTGTCTTGTGTCTAGTGTATAGTGGTTATTGTCTAGTGTATAGTGGTCATTGTCTAGTGTATAGTGGTCATTGTCTTGTGTCTGGTGTATAGTGGTCATTGTCTTGTGTCTGGTGTATAGTGGTCATTGTCTAGTGTATAGTGGTCATTGTCTTGTGACTAGTGTATAGTGGTCATTGTCTTGTGTCTATAGTGGTCATTGTCCTGTGACTAGTGTATAGTGGTCATTGTCTTGTGTCTAGTGTATAGTGGCCATTGTCTTGTGTCTAGTGTATAGTGGACATTGTCTTGTGTCTAGTGTATAGTGGTCATTGTCTTGTGACTAGTGTATAGTGGTCATTGTCTTGTGTCTAGTGTATAGTGGTCATTGTCTTGTGACTAGTGTATAGTGGTCATTGTCTTGTGTGTAGTGTATAGTGGTCATTGTCTTGTGTCTTGTGTATAGTGGTCATTGTCTAGTGTATAGTGGTCATTGTCTTGTGTCTAGTGGTCATTGTCTTGTGTCATGTGTATAGTGGTTATTGTCTAGTGTATAGTGGTCATTGTCTAGTGTATAGTGGTCATTGTCTTGTGTCTGGTGTATAGTGGTCATTGTCTAGTGTACAGTGGTCATTGTATAGTGTATAGTGGTCATTGTCTAGTGTATAGTGGTCATTGTCTTGTGACTAGTGTATGGTGGTCATTGTCTTGTGTCTAATGTATAGTGGTCATTGTCTTGTGTCTATAGTGGTCATTGTCTTGTGACTAGTGTATAGTGGTCATTGTCTTGTGTCTAGTGTATAGTGGTCATTGTCTTGTGTCTAGTGTATAGTGGACATTGTCTTGTGTCTAGTGTATAGTGGTCATTGTCTTGTGACTAGTGTATAGTGGTCATTGTCTTGTGTCTAGTGTATAGTGGTCATTGTCTTGTGACTAGTGTATAGTGGTCATTGTCTTGTGTGTAGTGTATAGTGGTCATTGTCTTGTGTCTTGTGTATAGTGGTCATTGTCTAGTGTATAGTGGTCATTGTCTTGTGTCTAGTGGTCATTGTCTTGTGTCATGTGTATAGTGGTTAATGTCTAGTGTATAGTGGTCATTGTCTAGTGTATAGTGGTCATTGTCTTGTGTCTGGTGTATAGTGGTCATTGTCTAGTGCATAGTGGTCATTGTCTAGTGTATAGTGGTCATTGTCTAGTGTATAGTGGTCATTGTCTTGTGACTAGTGTATAGTGGTCATTGTCTTGTGTCTAGTGTATAGTGGTCATTGTCTTGTGTCTAGTGTATAGTGGTCATTGTCTAGTGTATAGTGGTCATTGTCTTGTGTCTTGTGTATAGTGGTCATTGTCTTGTGTATAGTGGGCATTGTCTTGTGTCTAGTGTATAGTGGTCATTGTCTAGTGTATAGTGGTCATTGTCTTGTGACTAGTGTATAGTGGACATTGTCTTGTGTCTAGTGTATAGTGGTCATTGTCTTGTGACTAGTGTATAGTGGACATTGTCTTGTGTCTAGTGTATAGTGGACATTGTCTTGTGTCTAGTGTATAGTGGTCATTGTCTTGTGTCTAGTGAATAGTGGACATTGTCTTGTGTCTAGTGTATAGTGGTCATTGTCTTGTGTCTAGTGTATAGTGGACATTGTCTTGTGTCTAGTGTATAGTGGACATTGTCTTGTGTCTTGTGTATAGTGATCATTGTCTTGTGACTAGTGTATAGTGGACATTGTCTTATGTCTAGTGTATAGTGGACATTGTCTTGTGTCTAGTGTATAGTGGTCATTGTCTTGTGTCTAGTGAATAGTGGACATTGTCTTGTGTCTAGTGTATAGCGGCCTCCCACTGCACTGGGAGAAGTGCAGTGGGAGGAAGAAATTAGAGGAAAAACAGTCCAAGATATGATAGATCTAGTCACACGGAGATGCCAGGAGGCTGAAGGAAGTTTTATATCAACAGTAAAAGAATAAAGTAAAAGGGAATATAATAATCCATGGTTTAATAGACAGTGTCAAGAAGCAAAAATGATTAGCAGGAGGGAGTGGAGGAAGTACAGAAGACAAAGGACAGAGGACAACAGGATAAGATGCAACAGAGCTAGGAACGATTACATTAACATAAGAAGAGCATCGGAAAGAAATTATGAGAACGATATTGCGATCAAAGCGAAAAAGCAAAGTAAATTACTACACAGCCAAATAAGAAGAAAAATGTCGGTGAACGACCAAGTGACAAGACTAAGGAAAACAGAGGGGGCATATACAAAAATTGACATGGCAATCTGTGAGGCACCGAATGCCAGTTTCCATGGAGTGTTCACACCGAGCTTGAGCAACTCCCATTGTTAGAAGAGATTACCCTAGATGAAAGACTATCAGATATAGAGGTGATAGCAGAGGAGGTAATGAAACAGTTGACAACACTGGATGCAACTAAAGTGGTTTGTTACGGACCCGACTACATCGTCGGAGTATGGACTCAGCGCCATCTGTGTGTCTGCTCTCTAAACAATCATCCGATGGAGCGGGTCGGATACTATCACTTAGGTTCATCCATCTCAGGCTCAAGTGCGTTTAATAGGAGTGATGAAGTATGGTATATTACACCATATAATTATATATATACATATATATTGTGATGATAATCTCTTCCCAGAGATTGAGCCTGCTATTTCCTTACTTCATCACGTTCCCAACAATATGCAAGATACGTTTTATAGTGGCTTAATGTATATATCAAGCCAGCCACACGCAACTGCAACTCCCTCCTACCCCCCTCTCCAGCACCTGCTGCACACCTGGTCGACCTGTCAACTGCTACTCCCAGCAAATGAGCCACTTGCGGCCGTCCTGCGTTCTCATTGGCCGCCAACCAACACACCACCCCCGCTCCACGCCAATCACATTTCATCGCCAGTTATTGTTGGAGTCCCTTGCAGCTCTCTCAGCCAGAATATATCTCGTGCTCCTGCTGTGAACACCTCATTTGACCCACCTCGTGTGATCAAATAAGAGGTTTATAGCTAGCGCATATATTCCCAGCACCATTTACTTTGTTAACGTAACCAGTTCCCCCCTTTTCAATTTATTATATCTTTTATGTATATTTCTTTTACATTATTTTACATGCCAAGGAATTGACTTTATTTTATTTTGTTTTCTAGATTCATTAAAGTAATTTTTATATTTTTGTGTTTCGTGTATCTTGCCTTACCACAGATTATCAGACAAGCAGTCACTCTTTTTTTTTCCTTTTTTTATATAAATTAACTGTATGTGGCCCAGCATTGACACCTGCTACTTGGAAGACTGCCGACCACCATTTCCAACACGTTACCGTCACATATAATTGGGGGCCTGTCCACGGAGCTTCACTCAGGTATTGGTAATTGTGGTAAGCGTACTGGCTTTCATTTCCCTTGCTTTCATTATTTACATTAATCATTTTTTATTTTCTATGCTGCTGTGTATATTGTGCATTACGGGAATAGCATATGGTTAGTGTGAGACAACTTTGGATTACGTGGTGACTGTAGGCCGCAGTCATACTCTTAATTGGTCGTCTCTTCCTTTCGTGTTATTATCCGTGTTAACATCTTTTGTCCCAGATATTTCTCACATTTTTGACAGATTATCACATAGGTACCCTGGTACTGTGGTCTGTCTCCTGGTCAATAGCACCTAAGTCCTGCAATCCGACTCTAGGAGGAAAAAGAGGGCTTTAGATCCTCTAGCACGAACTATTATTGGCGAATTGGGACCTCGGCCGATAGTTCTCGTCACCAGTTGACACTCGCACCCCTACTCGTCGGTCAGACTGATGGTATTTACCCAAGGTAGGGAATTGGCGTTCTTTCTTTTGAGCACAAAGTTCGCTAATTCTGTAAATACCATATTCATTTCAGTGGGTACCATTGCTTATGTTCTATAGTGACTTGGCAAGGTATGACTACATTTTTTGGACTACCTCATTTATTTGAAGCCATTTAGTGGTTTCACTTGTCTTTTAAACTCAGTTTCCACTAATTAGTAGGATTTTCTTGCCTTTATCCTCCCACAGTGAGTACCAGGTACAAGATTTCCTGCGACCTATTCATTACCATCTTGAATTAACTTTAATTATTAATAATTCCCACAGATAGGTATCAGTTGCCACGTTTCCTGTTTCTGACATTCACCATATTCCCTCTACTGTATATTCGTGTCTCCTTTATTCTGCTATATNTATAGTGGTCATTGTCTTGTGTCTAGTGTATAGTGGTCATTGTCTAGTGTATAGTGGTCATTGTCTTGTGTCTAGTGTATAGTGGTCATTGTCTAGTGTATAGTGGTCATTGTCTTGTGTCTAGTGTATAGTGGTCATTGTCTTGTGTCTAGTGTATAGTGGTCATTGTATAGTGACTAGTGTATAGTTCAACTAGTGTCTAGTGTATAGTGGTCATTGTCTTGTGACTAGTGTATAGTGGTCATTGTGTAGTGACTAGTGTATAGTGGTCATTGTCTAGTGACTAGTGTATAGTGGTCATTGTCTTGTGTATAGGCATAGTCATAGTGGTCATGTCTTGTGTCTAGTGTATAGTGGTCATTGTCTTGTGACTAGTGTATAGTGGACATTGTCTTGTGACTAGTGTATAGTGGTCATTGTCTTGTGACTAGTGTAAAGTGGTCATTGTCTAGTGTATAGTGGTCATTGTCTAGTGTATAGTGGTCATTGTCTAGTGTATAGTGGTCATGTCTAGTGTATAGTGGTCATTGTCTAGTGTATAGTGGTCATTGTCTTGTGACTAGTGTATAGTGGTCATTGTCTTGTGACTAGTGTATAGTGGTCATTGTCTTGTGACTAGTGTATAGTGGTCATTGTCTTGTGACTAGTGTATAGTGGTCATTGTCTTGTGACTAGTGTATAGTGGTCATTGTCTTGTGACTAGTGTATAGTGGTCTGTCTTGTGACTAGTGTATAGTGGTCATTGTCTTGTGACTAGTGTATAGTGGTCATTGTCTTGTGACTAGTGTATAGTGGTCATTGTCTTGTGACTAGTGTATAGTGGTCATTGTTTGTGTCTAGTGTATAGTGGTCATTGTCTAGTGTATAGTGGTCATTGTCTTGTGTATAGTGGTCATTGACTAGTGTATTGGTCATTGTCTAGTGTATAGTGGTCATTGTCTAGTGTATAGTGGTCATGACTAGTGTATAGTGGTCATTGTCTAGTGTATAGTGGTCATTGTCTAGTGTATAGTGGTCATTGACTAGTGTATAGTGGTCATTGTCTTGTGACTAGTGTATAGTGGACATTGTCTTGTGACTAGTGTATAGTGGTCATTGACTAGTGTATAGTGGTCATTGTCTTGGACTAGTGTATAGTGGTCATTGTCTTGTGGATAGTGTATAGTGGTCATTGTCTTGTGACTAGTGTATAGTGGTCATTGTTGTGTCTAGTGTATAGTGGTCATTGTCTTGTGACTAGTGTATAGTGGTCATTTGTCTAGTGTATAGTGGTCATTGTCTTGTGACTAGTGTATAGTGGTCATTGTCTTGTGTATAGTGGTCATTGTCTAGTGTATAGTGGTCATTGTCTTGTGTATAGTGGTCATGTCTTGTGTCTAGTGTATAGTGGTCATTGTCTTGTGTCTAGTGTATAGTGGTCATTGTCTAGTGACTAGTGTATAGTGGTCATTGTCTTGTGACTAGTGTATAGTGGTCATTGTCTTGTGACTAGTGTATAGTGGTCATTGTCTTGTGACTAGTGTATAGTGGTCATTGTCTTGTGTATAGTGTATAGTGGTCATTGTCTTGTGTCTAGTGTATAGTGGTCATTGTCTTGTGACTAGTGTATAGTGGTCATTGTCTTGTGACTAGTGTATAGTGGTCATTGTCTAGTGTATAGTGGTCATTGTCTAGTGTATAGTGGTCATTGTCTAGTGTATAGTGGTCATTGTCTAGTGTATAGTGGTCATTGTCTAGTGTATAGTGGTCATTGTCTGTGTATGATTGTATAGTGTATAGTGGTCATGTCTAGTGTATAGTGGTCATTGTCTAGTGTATAGTGGTCATTGTTCTAGTGTATAGTGGTCATTGTCTAGTGTATAGTGGTCATTGTCTAGTGTATAGTGGTCATTGTCTTGTGACTAGTGTATAGTGGTCATTGTCTTGTGACTAGTGTATAGTGGTCATTGTCTTGTGACTAGTGTATAGTGGTCATTGTCTTGTGACTAGTGTATAGTGGTCATTGTCTTGTGACTAGTGTATAGTGGTCATTGTCTTGTGACTAGTGTATAGTGGTCATTGTCTTGTGTCTAGTGTATAGTGGTCATTGTCTTGTGACTAGTGTATAGTGGTCATTGTCTTGTGACTAGTGTATAGTGGTCATTGTCTTGGGACTAGTGTATAGTGGTCATTGTCTAGTGTATAGTGGTCATTGTCTAGTGTATAGTGGTCATTGTCTAGTGTATAGTGGTCATTGTCTAGTGTATAGTGGTCATTGTCTAGTGTATAGTGTCATTGTCTAGTGTATAGTGGTCATTGTCTAGTGTATAGTGGTCATTGTGACTAGTGTATAGTGGTCATTGTCTTGTGACTAGTGTATAGTGGTCATTGTCTTGTGACTAGTGTATAGTGGTCATTGTCTAGTGTATAGTGGTCATTGTCTTGTGACTAGTGTATAGTGGTCATTGTCTTGTGACTAGTGTATAGTGGTCATTGACTAGTGTATAGTGGTCATTGTCTTGTGATAGTGTATAGTGGTCATTGTCTTGTGACTAGTGTATAGTGGTCATTGTCTGTGACTAGTGTATAGTGGTCATTGTATTTCTTTGTGTGTGTCTAGTGTATAGTGGTCATTGTCTTGTGACTAGTGTATAGTGGTCTTGTCTAGTGTATAGTGGTCATTGTCTTGTGTCTAGTGTATAGTGGTCATTGTCTTGTGTCTAGTGTATAGTGGTCATTGTCTTGTGTCTAGTGTATAGTGGTCATTGTCTTGTGTCTAGTGTATAGTGGTCATTGTCTTGTGACTAGTGTATAGTGGTCATTGTCTTGTGACTAGTGTATAGTGGTCATGTCTGTGTGACTAGTGTATAGTGGTCATTGTCTAGTGTATAGTGGTCATTGTCTAGTGTATAGTGGTCATTGTCTTGTGTCTAGTGTATAGTGGTCATTGTCTTGTGACTAGTGTATAGTGGTCATTGTCTTGTGACTAGTGTATAGTGGTCATTGTCTTGTGACTAGTGTATAGTGGTCATTGTCTTGTGACTAGTGTATAGTGGTCATTGTCTTGTGACTAGTGTTAGTGGTCATTGTCTTGTGACTAGTGTATAGTGGTCATTGTCTTGTGACTAGTGTATAGTGGTCATTGTCTTGTGACTAGTGTATAGTGGACATTGTCTAGTGTATAGTGGTCATTGTCTAGTGTATAGTGGTCATTGTCTTAGTGTATAGTGGTCATTGTCTAGTGTATAGTGGTCATTGACTAGTGTATAGTGGCATTGTCTAGTGTATAGTGGTCATTGTCTAGTGTATAGTGGTCATTGACTAGTGTATAGTGACATTGTCTAGTGTATAGTGGTCATTGTCTAGTGTATAGTGGTCATTGACTAGTGTATAGTGGACATTGTCCTAGTGTATAGTGGTCATTGACTAGTGTATAGTGACATTGTCTTGTGACTATGTATATGGACATTGTCTTGTGACTAGTGTATAGTGGTCATTGTCTAGTGTATAGTGGACATTGTCTTGTGACTAGTGTATAGTGGTCATTGTCTTGTGACTAGTGTATAGTGGTCTTGACTAGTGTATAGTGGATTGTCTTGTGACTAGTGTATAGTGGTCATTGTCTTGTGACTAGTGTATAGTGGTCATTGTCTTGTGACTAGTGTATAGTGGTCATGTCTTGTGTCTAGTGTATAGTGGTCATTGTCTTGTGTATAGTGTCTTGTCTTGTGCTAGTGTATATGGTCATTGTCTTGTGCTAGTATAGTGGTCATTGTCTTGTGTCTAGTGAATAGTGGTCTTGACTAGTGTATAGTGGACATTGTCTTGTGACTAGTGTATAGTGGTCATTGTCTAGTGTATAGTGGTCATTGTCTTGTGACTAGTGTATAGTGGTCATTGTCTTGTGACTAGTGTATAGTGGTCATTGTCTTGTGACTAGTGTATAGTGGTCATTGTCTTGTGTATAGTGGTCATTGTCTTGTGTCTAGTGTATAGTGGTCATTGTCTTGTGTATAGTGGTCATTGTCTTGTGTCTAGTGTATAGTGGTCATTGTCTTGTGTCTAGTGTATAGTGGTCATTGTCTAGTGACTAGTGTATAGTGGTCATTGTCTTGTGACTAGTGTATAGTGGTCATTGTAGTGACTAGTGTATAGTGGTCATTGTCTTGTGACTAGTGTATAGTGGTCATTGTCTTGTGTATAGTGTATAGTGGTCATTGTCTTGTGTCTAGTGTATAGTGGTCATTGTCTTGTGACTAGTGTATAGTGGACATTGTCTTGTGACTAGTGTATAGTGGTCATTGTCTTGTGACTAGTGTATAGTGGTCATTGTCTAGTGTATAGTGGTCATTGTCTAGTGTATAGTGGTCATTGTCTAGTGTATAGTGGTCATTGTCTAGTGTATAGTGGTCATTGTCTAGTGTATAGTGGACATTGTCTTGTGACTAGTGTATAGTGGTCATTGTCTTGTAACTAGTGTATAGTGGTCATTGTCTTGTGACTAGTGCATAGTGGTCATTGTCTTGTGACTAGTGTATAGTGGACATTGTCTTGTGACTAGTGTATAGTGGTCATTGTCTTGTGACTAGTGTATAGTGGTCATTGTCTTGTGACTAGTGTATAGTGGTCATTGTCTTGTGACTAGTGTATAGTGGTCATTGTCTTGTGACTAGTGTATAGTGGTCATTGTCTTGTGACTAGTGTATAGTGGTCATTGTCTTGTGTCTAGTGTATAGTGGTCATTGTCTAGTGTATAGTGGTCATTGTCTTGTGTATAGTGGTCATTGACTAGTGTATAGTGGACATTGTCTAGTGTATAGTGGTCATTGTCTAGTGTATAGTGGTCATTGTCTAGTGTATAGTGGACATTGTCTAGTGTATAGTGGTCATTGTCTAGTGTATAGTGGTCATTGACTAGTGTATAGTGGACATTGTCTTGTGACTAGTGTATAGTGGACATTGTCTTGTGACTAGTGTATAGTGGTCATTGACTAGTGTATAGTGGACATTGTCTTGTGACTAGTGTATAGTGGTCATTGTCTTGTGTATAGTGTATAGTGGTCATTGTCTTGTGACTAGTGTATAGTGGTCATTGTCTTGTGTCTAGTGTATAGTGGTCATTGTCTTGTGACTAGTGTATAGTGGTCATTGTCTAGTGTATAGTGGTCATTGTCTTGTGACTAGTGTATAGTGGTCATTGTCTAGTGTATAGTGGTCATTGTCTTGTGTATAGTGGTCATTGTCTAGTGTATAGTGGTCATTGTCTTGTGTCTAGTGTATAGTGGTCATTGTCTTGTGTCTAGTGTATAGTGGTCATTGTCTTGTGACTAGTGTATAGTGGTCATTGTCTTGTGACTAGTGTATAGTGGTCATTGTCTTGTGACTAGTGTATAGTGGTCATTGTCTTGTGACTAGTGTATAGTGGTCATTGTCTTGTGTATAGTGTATAGTGGTCATTGTCTTGTGTCTAGTGTATAGTGGTCATTGTCTTGTGACTAGTGTATAGTGGTCATTGTCTTGTGACTAGTGTATAGTGGTCATTGTCTAGTGTATAGTGGTCATTGTCTAGTGTATAGTGGTCATTGTCTAGTGTATAGTGGTCATTGTCTAGTGTATAGTGGTCATTGTCTAGTGTATAGTGGTCATTGTCTTGTGACTAGTGTATAGTGGTCATTGTCTAGTGTATAGTGGTCATTGTCTAGTGTATAGTGGTCATTGTCTAGTGTATAGTGGTCATTGTCTAGTGTATAGTGGTCATTGTCTAGTGTATAGTGGACATTGTCTTGTGACTAGTGTATAGTGGTCATTGTCTTGAAACTAGTGTATAGTGGTCATTGTCTTGTGACTAGTGCATAGTGGTCATTGTCTTGTGACTAGTGTATAGTGGTCATTGTCTTGTGACTAGTGTATAGTGGTCATTGTCTTGTGACTAGTGTATAGTGGTCATTGTCTTGTGACTAGTGTATAGTGGTCATTGTCTTGTGACTAGTGTATAGTGGACATTGTCTTGTGACTAGTGTATAGTGGTCATTGTCTTGTGACTAGTGTAAAGTGGTCATTGTCTAGTGTATAGTGGTCATTGTCTAGTGTATAGTGGTCATTGTCTAGTGTATAGTGGTCATTGTCTAGTGTATAGTGGTCATTGACTAGTGTATAGTGTACATTGTCTAGTGTATAGTGGTCATTGTCTAGTGTATAGTGGTCATTGACTAGTGTATAGTGGACATTGTCTTGTGACTAGTGTATAGTGGTCATTGTCTTGTGACTAGTGTATAGTGGTCATTGACTAGTGTATAGTGGTCATTGTCTTGTGACTAGTGTATAGTGGTCATTGTCTTGTGACTAGTGTATAGTGGTCATTGACTAGTGTATAGTGGTCATTGTCTTGTGACTAGTGTATAGTGGTCATTGTCTTGTGACTAGTGTATAGTGGTCATTGTCTTGTGACTAGTGTATAGTGGTCATTGTCTTGTGTCTAGTGTATAGTGGTCATTGTCTTGTGACTAGTGTATAGTGGTCATTGTCTAGTGTATAGTGGTCATTGTCTGTGTCTAGTGTATAGTGGTCATTGTCTTGTGTCTAGTGTATAGTGGTCATTGTCTTGTGTCTAGTGTATAGTGGTCATTGTCTTGTGTCTAGTGTATAGTGGTCATTGTCTTGTGACTAGTGTATAGTGGTCATTGTCTTGTGTCTAGTGTATAGTGGTCATTGTCTTGTGACTAGTGTATAGTGGTCATTGTCTAGTGTATAGTGGTCATTGTCTAGTGTATAGTGGTCATTGTCTAGTGTATAGTGGTCATTGTCTTGTGACTAGTGTATAGTGGTCATTGTCTTGTGACTAGTGTATAGTGGTCATTGTCTTGTGACTAGTGTATAGTGGTCATTGTCTTGTGACTAGTGTATAGTGGTCATTGTCTTGTGACTAGTGTATAGTGGTCATTGTCTTGTGACTAGTGTATAGTGGTCATTGTCTTGTGACTAGTGTATAGTGGTCATTGTCTTGTGACTAGTGTATAGTGGTCATTGTCTAGTGTATAGTGGTCATTGTCTAGTGTATAGTGGTCATTGTCTAGTGTATAGTGGTCATTGTCTAGTGTATAGTGGTCATTGACTAGTGTATAGTGGTCATTGTCTAGTGTATAGTGGTCATTGTCTAGTGTATAGTGGTCATTGACTAGTGTATAGTGGACATTGTCTAGTGTATAGTGGTCATTGACTAGTGTATAGTGGTCATTGACTAGTGTATAGTGGACATTGTCTAGTGTATAGTGGTCATTGACTAGTGTATAGTGGACATTGTCTTGTGACTAGTGTATAGTGGTCATTGTCTTGTGACTAGTGTATAGTGGTCATTGTCTAGTGTATAGTGGACATTGTCTTGTGACTAGTGTATAGTGGTCATTGTCTTGTGACTAGTGTATAGTGGTCATTGTCTAGTGTATAGTGGTTTTGTCTTGTGACTAGTGTATAGTGGTCATTGTCTTGTGACTAGTGTATAGTGGTCATTGTCTGTGACTAGTGTATAGTGGTCATTGTCTTGTGTCTAGTGTATAGTGGTCATTGTCTTGTGTATAGTGGTCATTGTCTTGTGACTAGTGTATAGTGGACATTGTCTTGTGACTAATGTATAGTGGACATTGTCTTGTGACTAGTGTATAGTGGTCATTGACTAGTGTATAGTGGTCATTGTCTTGTGACTAGTGTATAGTGGTCATTGTCTAGTGTATAGTGGACATTGTCTTGTGACTAGTGTATAGTGGAGTTTGTCTTGTGACTAGTGTATAGTGGTCATTGTCTTGTGTCTAGTGTATAGTGGTCATTGTCTTGTGTATAGTGGTCATTGTCTTGTGTCTAGTGTATAGTGGTCATTGTCTTGTGTATAGTGGTCATTGTCTTGTGTCTAGTGTATAGTGGTCATTGTCTAGTGACTAGTGTATAGTGGTCATTGTCTTGTGACTAGTGTATAGTGGTCATTGTCTTGTGACTAGTGTATAGTGGTCATTGTCTTGTGACTAGTGTATAGTGGTCATTGTCTTGTGAATAGTGTATAGTGGTCATTGTCTTGTGTCTAGTGTATAGTGGTCATTGTCTTGTGACTAGTGTATAGTGGTCATTGTCTTGTGACTAGTGTATAGTGGTCATTGTCTTGTGACTAGTGTATAGTGGTCATTGTCTAGTGTATAGTGGTCATTGTCTAGTGTATAGTGGTCATTGTCTAGTGTATAGTGGTCATTGTCTAGTGTATAGTGGTCATTGTCTAGTGTATAGTGGTCATTGTCTTGTGACTAGTGTATAGTGGTCATTGTCTTGAACTAGTGTATAGTGGTCATTGTCTTGTGACTAGTGTATAGTGGTCATTGTCTTGTGACTAGTGTATAGTGGACATTGTCTTGTGACTAGTGTATAGTGGTCATTGTCTTGTGACTAGTGTATAGTGGTCATTGTCTTGTGACTAGTGTATAGTGGTCATTGTCTTGTGACTAGTGTATAGTGGTCATTGTCTTGTGACTAGTGTATAGTGGTCATTGTCTTGTGACTAGTGTATAGTGGTCATTGTTTTGTCTAGTGTATAGTGGTCATTGTCTAGTGTATAGTGGTCATTGTCTTGTGTATAGTGGTCATTGTCTAGTGTATAGTGGTCATTGTCTAGTGTATAGTGGTCATTGTCTAGTGTATAGTGGTCATTGACTAGTGTATAGTGGACATTGTCTAGTGTATAGTGGTCATTGTCTAGTGTATAGTGGTCATTGACTAGTGTATAGTGGTCATTGTCTTGTGACTAGTGTATAGTGGTCATTGTCTTGTGACTAGTGTATAGTGGTCATTGACTAGTGTATAGTGGACATTGTCTTGTGACTAGTGTATAGTGGTCATTGTCTAGTGGATAGTGTATAGTGGTCATTGTCTTGTGACTAGTGTATAGTGGTCATTGTCTTGTGTCTAGTGTATAGTGGTCATTGTCTTGTGACTAGTGTATAGTGGTCATTGTCTAGTGTATAGTGGTCATTGTCTTGTGACTAGTGTATAGTGGTCATTGTCTTGTGTATAGTGGTCATTGTCTGTGTATAGTGGTCATTGTCTTGTGTCTAGTGTATAGTGGTCATTGTCTTGTGTCTAGTGTATAGTGGTCATTGTCTAGTGACTAGTGTATAGTGGT
This sequence comes from Procambarus virginalis, assembly GCA_020271785.1. Classification (NCBI taxonomy): domain Eukaryota; kingdom Metazoa; phylum Arthropoda; class Malacostraca; order Decapoda; family Cambaridae; genus Procambarus; species Procambarus virginalis. The sequence goes on from WNGS01000410.1 coordinate 128,349, forward strand.
CATTGTCTTGTGACTAGTGTATAGTGGTCATGTCTAGTGACTAGTGTATAGTGGTCATTGTCTTGTGACTAGTGTATAGTGGTCATTGTCTTGTGTATAGTGTATAGTGGTCATTGTCTTGTGTCTAGTGTATAGTGGTCATTGTCTTGTACTAGTGTATAGTGGTCATTGTCTTGTGACTAGTGTATAGTGGTCATTGTCTAGTGTATAGTGGTCATTGTCTAGTGTATAGTGGTCATTGTCTAGTGTATAGTGGTCATTGTCTAGTGTATAGTGGTCAGTCTAGTGTATAGTGGTCATGTCTAGTGTATAGGTCATTGTCTAGTGTATAGTGGTCATTGTCTTGGACTAGTGTATAGTGGTCATTGTCTTGACTAGTGTATAGTGGTCATTGTCTTGTGATAGTGTATAGTGGTCATTGTCTTGTGACTAGTGTATAGTGGTCATTGTCTTGTGACTAGTGTATAGTGGTCATTGTCTTGTGTCTAGTGTATAGTGGTCATGTCTTGTGTCTAGTGTATAGTGGTCATTGTCTTGTGACTAGTGTATAGTGGTCATTGTCTGTGACTAGTGTATAGTGGTCATTGTCTTGTGACTAGTGTATAGTGGTCATTGTCTTGTGACTAGTGTAAAGTGGTCATTGTCTAGTGTATAGTGGTCATTGTCTAGTGTATAGTGGTCATTGTCTAGTGTATAGTGGTCATTGTCTAGTGTATAGTGGTCATTGACTAGTGTATAGTGGTCATTGTCTAGTGTATAGTGGTCATTGTCTAGTGTATAGTGGTCATTGTCTAGTGTATAGTGGTCATTGTCTAGTGTATAGTGGTCATGACTAGTGTATAGTGGTCATTGTCTTGTGACTAGTGTATAGTGGTCATTGTCTTGTGACTAGTGTATAGTGGTCATTGACTAGTGTATAGTGGTCATTGTCTTGTGACTAGTGTATAGTGGTCATTGTCTTGTGACTAGTGTATAGTGGTCATTGACTAGTGTATAGTGGTCATTGTCTTGTGACTAGTGTATAGTGGTCATTGTCTTGTGACTAGTGTATAGTGGTCATTGTGTAGTGTATAGTGGTCATTGTGTAGTGTATAGTGGTCATTGTCTTGTGACTAGTGTATAGTGGTCATTGTCTAGTGTATAGTGTGTCATTGTCTTGTGTCTAGTGTATAGTGGTCATTGTCTTGTGTCTAGTGTATAGTGGTCATTGTCTTGTGTCTAGTGTATAGTGGACATTGTCTTGTGTCTAGTGTATAGTGGTCATTGTCTTGTGACTAGTGTATAGTGGTCATTGTCTTGTGTCTAGTGTATAGTGGTCATTGTCTTGTGACTAGTGTATAGTGGTCATTGTCTTGTGTATAGTGGTCATTGTCTTGTGTCTAGTGTATAGTGGTCATTGTCTTGTGTATAGTGGTCATTGTCTTGTGTCTAGTGTATAGTGGTCATTGTCTTGTGTATAGTGGTCATTGTCTTGTGTCTAGTGTATAGTGGTCATTGTCTAGTGTATAGTGGTCATTGTCTTGGTCTAGTGTATAGTGGTCATTGTCTTGTGTCTAGTGTATAGTGGTCATTGTCTTGTGATAGTGTATAGTGGTCATTGTCTTGTGACTAGTGTATAGTGGTCATTGTCTTGTGTCTAGTGTATAGTGGTCATTGTCTAGTGTATAGTGGTCATTGTCTTGTGTCTAGTGTATAGTGGTCATTGTCTTGTGTCTAGTGTATAGTGGTCATTGTCTAGTGTATAGTGGTCATTGTCTTGTGTCTAGTGTATAGTGGTCATTGTCTTGTGACTAGTGTATAGTGGTCATTGTCTAGTGTATAGTGGTCATTGTCTAGTGTATAGTGGTCATTGTCTAGTGTATAGTGGTCATTGTCTAGTGTATAGTGGTCATTGTCTAGTGTATAGTGGTCATTGTCTAGTGTATAGTGGTCATTGTCTTGTGTCTAGTGTATAGTGGTCATTGTCTTGTGTATAGTGTATAGTGGTCATTGTCTTGTGTCTAGTGTATAGTGGTCATTGTCTTGTGTATAGTGTATAGTGGTCATTGTCTTGTGACTAGTGTATAGTGGTCATTGTCTTGTGTCTAGTGTATAGTGGTCATTGTCTTGTGACTAGTGTATAGTGGACATTGTCTTGTGTCTAGTGTATAGTGGTCATTGTCTTGTGACTAGTGTATAGTGGTCATTGTCTTGTGATAGTGTATAGTGGTCATTGTCTTGTGACTAGTGTATAGTGGTCATTGTCTAGTGTATAGTGTATAGTGGTCATTGTCTTGTGTATAGTGTATAGTGGTCATTGTCTTGTGTCTAGTGTATAGTGGTCATTGTCTTGTGACTAGTGTATAGTGGTCATTGTCTTGTGGTATAGTGTATAGTGGTCATTGTCTTGTGATAGTGTATAGTGGTCATTGTCTTGTGACTAGTGTATAGTGGTCATTGTCTTGTGTATAGTGTATAGTGGTCATTGTCTTGTGTCTAGTGTATAGTGGTCATTGTCTTGTGACTAGTGTATAGTGGTCATTGTCTAGTGTATAGTGTATAGTGGTCATTGTCTTGTGACTAGTGTATAGTGGTCATTGTCTTGTGACTAGTGTATAGTGGTCATTGTCTAGTGTATAGTGTATAGTGATTGTCTTGTGACTAGTGTATAGTGGTATTGTCTTGTGTAGTGTATAGTGGTCATTGTCTTGTGATAGTGTATAGTGGTCATTGTCTTGTGACTAGTGTATAGTGGTCATGTCTAGTGTATAGTGGTCATTGTCTAGTGTATAGTGGTCATGTCTTGTGACTAGTGTATAGTGGTCATTGTCTAGTGTATAGTGGTCATTGTCTAGTGTATAGTGGTCATTGTCTAGTGTATAGTGGTCATTGTCTAGTGTATAGTGGTCATTGTCTAGTGTATAGTGGTCATTGTCTAGTGTATAGTGGTCATNGTAACTAGTGTATAGTGGTCATTGTCTTGTGACTAGTGCATAGTGGTCATTGTCTTGTGACTAGTGTATAGTGTTCATTGTCTAGTGTATAGTGTCATTGTCTTGTGACTAGTGTATAGTGGTCATTGTCTAGTGTATAGTGGTCATTGTCTTGTGTCTAGTGTATAGTGGTCATTGTCTTGTGTATAGTGGTCATTGTCTTGTGTTTAGTGTATAGTGTCATTGTCTAGTGTGTAGTGGTCATTGTCTTGTGTCTAGTGTATAGTGGTCATTGTCTTGTGTCTAGTGTATAGTGGTCATTGTCTAGTGACTAGTGTATAGTGGTCATTGTCTAGTGACTAGTGTATAGTGGTCATTGTCTTGTGACTAGTGTATAGTGGTCATTGTGTAGTGACTAGTGTATAGTGGTCATTGTCTAGTGACTAGTGTATAGTGGTCATTGTCTTGTGTATAGTGTATAGTGGTCATTGTCTTGTGTCTAGTGTATAGTGGTCATTGTCTTGTGACTAGTGTATAGTGGACATTGTCTTGTGACTAGTGTATAGTGGTCATTGTCTTGTGACTAGTGTATAGTGGTCATTGTCTAGTGTTTAGTGGTCATTGTCTAGTGTATAGTGGTCATTGTCTAGTGTATAGTGGTCATTGTCTAGTGTATAGTGGTCATTGTCTAGTGTATAGTGGACATTGTCTTGTGACTAGTGTATAGTGGTCATTGTCTTGTAACTAGTGTATAGTGGTCATTGTCTTGTGACTAGTGCATAGTGGTCATTGTCTTGTGACTAGTGTATAGTGGACATTGTCTTGTGACTAGTGTATAGTGGTCATTGTCTTGTGACTAGTGTATAGTGGTCATTGTCTTGTGACTAGTGTATAGTGGACATTGTCTAGTGTATAGTGGTCATTGTCTAGTGTATAGTGGTCATTGTCTAGTGTATAGTGGTCATTGTCTAGTGTATAGTGGTCATTGACTAGTGTATAGTGGACATTGTCTAGTGTATAGTGGTCATTGTCTAGTGTATAGTGGTCATTGACTAGTGTATAGTGGACATTGTCTAGTGTATAGTGGTCATTGACTAGTGTATAGTGACATTGTCTTGTGACTAGTGTATAGTGGTCATTGTCTTGTGACTAGTGTATAGTGGTCATTGTCTTGTGACTAGTGTATAGTGGTCATTGTCTTGTGACTAGTGTATAGTGGACATTGTCTTGTGACTAGTGTATAGTGGTCATTGTTAGTGTATAGTGGTCATTCTTGTGACTAGTGTATAGTGTCATTGTCTTGTGACTAGTGTATAGTGGTCATTGTCTAGTGTATAGTGGACATTGTCTTGTGACTAGTGTATAGTGGTCATTGTCTTGTGACTAGTGTATAGTGGTCATTGTCTTGTGACTAGTGTATAGTGGTCATTGTCTTGTGTCTAGTGTATAGTGGTCATTGTCTTGTGACTAGTGTATAGTGGTCATTGTCTAGTGTATAGTGGTCATTGTCTTGTGTCTAGTGTATAGTGGTCATTGTCTTGTGTCTAGTGTATAGTGGTCATTGTCTTGTGTCTAGTGTATAGTGGACATTGTCTTGTGTCTAGTGTATAGTGGTCATTGTCTTGTGACTAGTGTATAGTGGTCATTGTCTTGTGTCTAGTGTATAGTGGTCATTGTCTTGTGACTAGTGTATAGTGGTCATTGTCTAGTGTATAGTGGTCATTGTCTAGTGTATAGTGGTCATTGTCTAGTGTATAGTGGACATTGTCTTGTGACTAGTGTATAGTGGTCATTGTCTTGTCTAGTGTATAGTGGTCATTGTCTTGTGACTAGTGTATAGTGGTCATTGTCTTGTGACTAGTGTATAGTGGACATTGTCTTGTGACTAGTGTATAGTGGTCATTGTCTTGTGACTAGTGTATAGTGGTCATTGTCTTGTGACTAGTGTATAGTGGTCATTGTCTTGTGACTAGTGTATAGTGGTCATTGTCTAGTGTATAGTGGTCATTGTCTTGTGACTAGTGTATAGTGGTCATTGTCTTGTGTATAGTGTCATTGTCTTGTGTCTAGTGTATAGTGGTCATTGTCTTGTGTATAGTGGTCATTGTCTTGTGTTAGTGTATAGTGGTCATTGTCTAGTGTATAGTGGTCATTGTCTTGTGTCTAGTGTATAGTGGTCATTGTCTTGTGTCTAGTGTATAGTGGTCATTGTCTTGTGACTAGTGTATAGTGGTCATTGTCTAGTGACTAGTGTATAGTGGTCATTGTCTTGTGACTAGTGTATAGTGGTCATTGTCTAGTGACTAGTGTATAGTGGTCATTGTCTTGTGACTAGTGTATAGTGGTCATTGTCTTGTGTATAGTGTATAGTGGTCATTGTCTTGTGTAGTGTATAGTGGTCATTGTCTTGTGACTAGTGTATAGTGGTCATTGTCTTGTGACTAGTGTATAGTGGTCATTGTCTTGTGACTAGTGTATAGTGGTCATTGTCTAGTGTATAGTGGTCATTGTCTAGTGTATAGTGGTCATTGTCTAGTGTATAGTGGTCATTGTCTAGTGTATAGTGGTCATTGTCTAGTGTATAGTGGACATTGTCTTGTGACTAGTGTATAGTGGTCATTGTCTTGTAACTAGTGTATAGTGGTCATTGTCTTGTGACTAGTGCATAGTGGTCATTGTCTTGTGACTAGTGTATAGTGGTCATTGTCTTGTGACTAGTGTATAGTGGTCATTGTCTTGTGACTAGTGTATAGTGGTCATTGTCTTGTGACTAGTGTATAGTGGTCATTGTCTAGTGTATAGTGGTCATTGTCTAGTGTATAGTGGTCATTGTCTAGTGTATAGTGGTCATTGTCTAGTGTATAGTGGTCATTGTCTAGTGTATAGTGGTCATTGTCTAGTGTATAGTGGTCATTGTCTAGTGTATAGTGGTCATTGACTAGTGTATAGTGGACATTGTCTAGTGTATAGTGGTCATTGTCTAGTGTATAGTGGTCATTGTCTTGTGACTAGTGTATAGTGGTCATTGTCTTGTGACTAGTGTATAGTGGTCATTGTCTTGTGACTAGTGTATAGTGGTCATTGATTAGTGTATAGTGGTCATTGTCTTGTGACTAGTGTATAGTGGTCATTGTCTTGTGACTAGTGTATAGTGGTCATTGTCTAGTGTATAGTGGTCATTGTCTTGTGACTAGTGTATAGTGGTCATTGTCTTGTGACTAGTGTATAGTGGTCATTGTCTTGTGACTAGTGTATAGTGGTCATTGTCTTGTGTCTAGTGTATAGTGGTCATTGTCTTGTGACTAGTGTATAGTGGTCATTGTCTAGTGTAGTGGTCATTGTCTAGTGTATAGTGGTCATTGTCTTGTGTCTAGTGTATAGTGGTCATTGTCTTGTGTCTAGTGTATAGTGGTCATTGTCTTGTGTCTAGTGTATAGTGGACATTGTCTTGTGCTAGTGTATAGTGGTCATTGTCTTGTGACTAGTGTATAGTGGTCATTGTCTTGTGTCTAGTGTATAGTGGTCATTGTCTTGTGACTAGTGTATAGTGGTCATTGTCTAGTGTATAGTGGTCATTGTCTAGTGTATAGTGGTCATTGTCTAGTGTATAGTGGTCATTGTCTTGTGACTAGTGTATAGTGGTCATTGTCTTGTAACTAGTGTATAGTGGTCATTGTCTTGTGACTAGTGTATAGTGGTCATTGTCTTGTGACTAGTGTATAGTGGACATTGTCTTGTGACTAGTGTATAGTGGTCATTGTCTTGTGACTAGTGTATAGTGGTCATTGTCTTGTGACTAGTGTATAGTGGACATGTCTCTAGTGTATAGTGGTCATTGTCTAGTGTATAGTGGTCATTGTCTAGTGTATAGTGGTCATTGTCTTGTGTATAGTGGTCATTGACTAGTGTATAGTGGTCATTGTCTAGTGTATAGTGGTCATTGTCTAGTGTATAGTGGTCATTGACTAGTGTATAGTGGACATTGTCTAGTGTATAGTGGTCATTGTCTAGTGTATAGTGGTCATTGACTAGTGTATAGTGGACATTGTCTTGTGACTAGTGTATAGTGGTCATTGTCTTGTGACTAGTGTATAGTGGTCATTGTCTAGTGTATAGTGGTCATTGTCTTGTGACTAGTGTATAGTGGTCATTGTCTAGTGTATAGTGGACATTGTCTAGTGTCTAGTGTATAGTGGTCATTGTCTTGTGACTAGTGTATAGTGGTCATTGTCTTGTGTCTAGTGTATAGTGGTCATTGTCTTGTGACTAGTGTATAGTGGTCATTGTCTAGTGTATAGTGGTCATTGTCTTGTGACTAGTGTATAGTGGTCATTGTCTTGTGACTAGTGTATAGTGGTCATTGTCTTGTGTATAGTGGTCATTGTCTTGTGTCTAGTGTATAGTGGTCATTGTCTTGTGTATAGTGGTCATTGTCTTGTGTCTAGTGTATAGTGGTCATTGTCTTGTGTCTAGTGTATAGTGGTCATTGTCTTGTGACTAGTGTATAGTGGTCATTGTCTTGTGTATAGTGTATAGTGGTCATTGTCTTGTGACTAGTGTATAGTGGTCATTGTCTTGTGACTAGTGTATAGTGTCATTGTCTTGTGACTAGTGTATAGTGGTCATTGTCTTGTGTCTAGTGTATAGTGGTCATTGTCTAGTGACTAGTGTATAGTGGTCATTGTCTTGTGACTAGTGTATAGTGGTCATTGTAGTGACTAGTGTATAGTGGTCATTGTCTAGTGACTAGTGTATAGTGGTCATTGTCTTGTGACTAGTGTATAGTGGTCATTGTCTTGTGACTAGTGTATAGTGGTCATTGTCTTGTGACTAGTGTATAGTGGTCATTGTCTTGTGATAGTGTATAGTGGTCATTGTCTTGTGTCTAGTGTATAGTGGTCATTGTCTTGTGACTAGTGTATAGTGGTCATTGTCTTGTGACTAGTGTATAGTGGTCATTGTCTTGTGACTAGTGTATAGTGGTCATTGTCTAGTGTATAGTGGTCATTGTCTAGTGTATAGTGGTCATTGTCTAGTGTATAGTGGTCATTGTCTAGTGTATAGTGGTCATTGTCTAGTGTATAGTGGTCATTGTCTTGTGACTATGTATAGTGGTCATTGTCTTGTAACTAGTGTATAGTGGTCATTGTCTTGTGACTAGTGTATAGTGGTCATTGTCTTGTGACTAGTGTATAGTGGTCATTGTCTAGTGTATAGTGGTCATTGTCTTGTGACTAGTGTATAGTGGTCATTGTCTTGTGTATAGTGGTCATTGTCTTGTGTCTAGTGTATAGTGGTCATTGTCTTGTGTATAGTGGTCATTGTCTTGTGTCTAGTGTATAGTGGTCATTGTCTAGTGTATAGTGGTCATTGTCTTGTGTCTAGTGTATAGTGGTCATTGTCTTGTGTCTAGTGTATAGTGGTCATTGTCTTGTGACTAGTGTATAGTGGTCATTGTCTTGTGACTAGTGTATAGTGGTCATTGTCTTGTGACTAGTGTATAGTGGTCATTGTCTTGTGACTAGTGTATAGTGGTCATTGTCTTGTGACTAGTGTATAGTGGTCATTGTCTTGTGACTAGTGTATAGTGGTCATTGTCTTGTGACTAGTGTATAGTGGTCATTGTCTTGTGACTAGTGTATAGTGGTCATTGTCTTGTGACTAGTGTATAGTGGTCATTGTCTAGTGACTAGTGTATAGTGGTCATTGTCTTGTGTATAGTGTATAGTGGTCATTGTCTTGTGTGTAGTGTATAGTGGTCATTGTCTTGTGACTAGTGTATAGTGGTCATTGTCTTGTGACTAGTGTATAGTGGTCATTGTCTTGTGACTAGTGTATAGTGGTCATTGTCTAGTGTATAGTGGTCATTGTCTAGTGTATAGTGGTCATTGTCTAGTGTATAGTGGTCATTGTCTAGTGTATAGTGGTCATTGTCTAGTGTATAGTGGCATTGTCTTGTGACTAGTGTATAGTGGTCATTGTCTTGTAACTAGTGTATAGTGGTCATTGTCTTGTGACTAGTGCATAGTGGTCATTGTCTTGTGACTAGTGTATAGTGGACATTGTCTTGTGACTAGTGTATAGTGGTCATTGTCTTGTGACTAGTGTCTAGTGGTCATTGTCTTGTGACTAGTGTATAGTGGACATTGTCTAGTGTATAGTGGTCATTGTCTAGTGTATAGTGGTCATTGTCTAGTGTATAGTGGTCATTGTCTAGTGTATAGTGGTCATTGTCTAGTGTATAGTGGTCATTGTCTAGTGTATAGTGGTCATTGTCTAGTGTATAGTGGTCATTGACTAGTGTATAGTGGTCATTGTCTTGTGACTAGTGTAGTGGTCATTGTCTTGTGACTAGTGTATAGTGGTCATTGACTAGTGTATAGTGGACATTGTCTTGTGACTAGTGTATAGTGGTCATTGTCTTGTGACTAGTGTATAGTGGTCATTGTCTTGTGACTAGTGTATAGTGGTCATTGTCTTGTGACTAGTGTATAGTGGTCATTGTCTTGTGACTAGTGTATAGTGGTCATTGTCTTGTGACTAGTGTATAGTGGTCATTGTCTAGTGTATAGTGGTCATTGTCTTGTGACTAGTGTATAGTGGTCATTGTCTTGTGACTAGTGTATAGTGGTCATTGTCTTGTGACTAGTGTATAGTGGTCATTGTCTTGTGTCTAGTGTATAGTGGTCATTGTCTTGTGACTAGTGTATAGTGGTCATTGTCTAGTGTATAGTGGTCATTGTCTAGTGTATAGTGGTCATTGTCTAGTGTATAGTGGTCATTGTCTAGTGTATAGTGGTCATTGTCTAGTGTATAGTGGACATTGTCTTGTGACTAGTGTATAGTGGTCATTGTCTTGTGACTAGTGTATAGTGGTCATTGTCTTGTGACTAGTGTATAGTGGTCATTGTCTTGTGACTAGTGTATAGTGGTCATTGTCTTGTGACTAGTGTATAGTGGTCATTGTCTTGTGACTAGTGTATAGTGGTCATTGTCTTGTGACTAGTGTATAGTGGTCATTGTCTAGTGTATAGTGGTCATTGTCTAGTGTATAGTGGTCATTGTCTAGTGTATAGTGGTCATTGTCTTGTGTATAGTGGTCATTGTCTAGTGTATAGTGGTCATTGTCTAGTGTATAGTGGTCATTGTCTAGTGTATAGTGGTCATTGACTAGTGTATAGTGGACATTGTCTAGTGTATAGTGGTCATTGTCTAGTGTATAGTGGTCATTGACTAGTGTATAGTGGACATTGTCTTGTGACTAGTGTATAGTGGTCATTGTCTTGTGACTAGTGTATAGTGGTCATTGACTAGTGTATAGTGGACATTGTCTTGTGACTAGTGTATAGTGGTCATTGTCTAGTGTATAGTGGTCATTGTCTTGTCTAGTGTATAGTGGTCATTGTCTTGTGACTAGTGTATAGTGGTCATTGTCTTGTGTCTAGTGTATAGTGGTCATTGTCTTGTGACTAGTGTATAGTGGTCATTGTCTAGTGTATAGTGGTCATTGTCTTGTGACTAGTGTATAGTGGTCATTGTCTTGTGACTAGTGTATAGTGGTCATTGTCTTGTGTATAGTGGTCATTGTCTTGTGTCTAGTGTATAGTGGTCATTGTCTTGTGTATAGTGGTCATTGTCTTGTGTCTAGTGTATAGTGGTCATTGTCTTGTGACTAGTGTATAGTGTCATTGTCTTGTGACTAGTGTATAGTGGTCATTGTCTTGTGTATAGTGTATAGTGGTCATTGTCTTGTGACTAGTGTATAGTGGTCATTGTCTTGTGACTAGTGTATAGTGGTCATTGTCTTGTGACTAGTGTATAGTGGTCATTGTCTTGTGACTAGTGTATAGTGGTCATTGTCTTGTGACTAGTGTATAGTGGTCATTGTAGTGACTAGTGTATAGTGGTCATTGTCTTGTGACTAGTGTATAGTGGTCATTGTCTAGTGACTAGTGTATAGTGGTCATTGTCTTGTGACTAGTGTATAGTGGTCATTGTCTTGTGTATAGTGTATAGTGGTCATTGTCTTGTGTCTAGTGTATAGTGGTCATTGTCTTGTGACTAGTGTATAGTGGTCATTGTCTTGTGACTAGTGTATAGTGGTCATTGTCTTGTGACTAGTGTATAGTGGTCATTGTCTAGTGTATAGTGGTCATTGTCTAGTGTATAGTGGTCATTGTCTAGTGTATAGTGGTCATTGTCTAGTGTATAGTGGTCATTGTCTAGTGTATAGTGGTCATTGTCTAGTGTATAGTGGTCATTGTCTTGTGACTATGTATAGTGGTCATTGTCTTGTGACTAGTGTATAGTGGTCATTGTCTTGTGACTAGTGTATAGTGGTCATTGTCTTGTGACTAGTGTATAGTGGTCATTGTCTAGTGTATAGTGGTCATTGTCTTGTGACTAGTGTATAGTGGTCATTGTCTTGTGTATAGTGGTCATTGTCTTGTGTATAGTGGTCATTGTCTTGTGTCTAGTGTATAGTGGTCATTGTCTAGTGTATAGTGGTCATTGTCTTGTGTCTATGTATAGTGGTCATTGTCTTGTGTCTAGTGTATAGTGGTCATTGTCTATGACTAGTGTATAGTGGTCATTGTTGTGACTAGTGTATAGTGGTCATTGTCTTGTGACTAGTGTATAGTGGTCATTGTCTAGTGACTAGTGTATAGTGGTCATTGTCTTGTGACTAGTGTATAGTGGTCATTGTCTTGTGTATAGTGTATAGTGGTCATTGTCTTGTGTCTAGTGTATAGTGGTCATTGTCTTGTGACTAGTGTATAGTGGTCATTGTCTTGTGACTAGTGTATAGTGGTCATTGTCTTGTGACTAGTGTATAGTGGTCATTGTCTAGTGTATAGTGGTCATTGTCTAGTGTATAGTGGTCATTGTCTAGTGTATAGTGGTCATTGTCTAGTGTATAGTGGTCATTGTCTAGTGTATAGTGGACATTGTCTTGTGACTAGTGTATAGTGGTCATTGTCTTGTAACTAGTGTATAGTGGTCATTGTCTTGTGACTAGTGTATAGTGGTCATTGTCTTGTGACTAGTGTATAGTGGACATTGTCTTGTGACTAGTGTATAGTGGTCATTGTCTTGTGACTAGTGTGTAGTGGTCATTGTCTTGTGACTAGTGTATAGTGGTCATTGTCTAGTGTATAGTGGTCATTGTCTAGTGTATAGTGGTCATTGTCTAGTGTATAGTGGTCATTGTCTAGTGTATAGTGGTCATTGTCTAGTGTATAGTGCATTGTCTAGTGTATAGTGGTCATTGTCTATGTATAGTGGTCATTGACTAGTGTATAGTGGTCATTGTCTAGTGTATAGTGGTCATTGTCTAGTGTATAGTGGTCATTGTCTTGTGACTAGTGTATAGTGGTCATTGTCTTGTGACTAGTGTATAGTGGTCATTGTCTAGTGTATAGTGGTCATTGTCTTGTGACTAGTGTATAGTGGTCATTGTCTTGTGACTAGTGTATAGTGGTCATTGTCTTGTGACTAGTGTATAGTGGTCATTGTCTTGTGTCTAGTGTATAGTGGTCATTGTCTAGTGTATAGTGGTCATTGTCTTGTGACTAGTGTATAGTGGTCATTGTCTTGTGACTAGTGTATAGTGGTCATTGTCTTGTGACTAGTGTATAGTGGTCATTGTCTTGTGTCTAGTGTATAGTGGTCATTGTCTTGTGACTAGTGTATAGTGGTCATTGTCTAGTGTATAGTGGTCATTGTCTAGTGTATAGTGGTCATTGTCTTGTGACTAGTGTATAGTGGTCATTGTCTTGTAACTAGTGTATAGTGGTCATTGTCTTGTGACTAGTGTATAGTGGTCATTGTCTTGTGACTAGTGTATAGTGGACATTGTCTTGTGACTAGTGTATAGTGGTCATTGTCTTGTGACTAGTGTATAGTGGTCATTGTCTTGTGACTAGTGTATAGTGGTCATTGTCTAGTGTATAGTGGTCATTGTCTAGTGTATAGTGGTCATTGTCTAGTGTATAGTGGTCATTGTCTGTGTATAGTGGTCATTGACTAGTGTATAGTGGACATTGTCTAGTGTATAGTGGTCATTGTCTAGTGTATAGTTGTCATTGACTAGTGTATAGTGGTCATTGTCTAGTGTATAGTGGTCATTGTCTAGTGTATAGTGGTCATTGACTAGTGTATAGTGGACATTGTCTTGTGACTAGTGTATAGTGGACATTGTCTTGTGACTAGTGTATAGTGGTCATTGACTAGTGTATAGTGGACATTGTCTTGTGACTAGTGTATAGTGGTCATTGTCTAGTGTATAGTGGACATTGTCTAGTGTCTAGTGTATAGTGGTCATTGTCTTGTGACTAGTGTATAGTGGTCATTGTCTTGTGTCTAGTGTATAGTGGTCATTGTCTTGTGACTAGTGTATAGTGGTCATTGTCTATGTATAGTGGTCATTGTCTTGTGACTAGTGTATAGTGGTCATTGTCTTGTGACTAGTGTATAGTGGTCATTGTCTTGTGTATAGTGGTCATTGTCTTGTGTCTAGTGTATAGTGGTCATTGTCTTGTGTCTAGTGTATAGTGGTCATTGTCTTGTGTATAGTGGTCATTGTCTTGTGTCTAGTGTATAGTGGTCATTGTCTTGTGTCTAGTGTATAGTGGTCATTGTCTTGACTAGTGTATAGTGGTCATTGTCTTGTGTATAGTGTATAGTGGTCATTGTCTTGTGTCTAGTGTATAGTGGTCATTGTGTACTGACTAGTGTATAGTGGTCATTGTCTTAGTGACTAGTGTATAGTGGTCATTGTCTTGTGACTAGTGTATAGTGGTCATTGTGTGTGACTAGTGTATAGTGGTCATTGTCTAGTGACTAGTGTATAGTGGTCATTGTCTTGTGACTAGTGTATAGTGGTCATTGTCTAGTGACTAGTGTATAGTGGTCATTGTCTTGTGACTAGTGTATAGTGGTCATTGTCTTGTGTATAGTGTATAGTGGTCATTGTCTTGTGTCTAGTGTATAGTGGTCATTGTCTTGTGACTAGTGTATAGTGGTCATTGTCTTGTGACTAGTGTATAGTGGTCATTGTCTTGTGACTAGTGTATAGTGGTCATTGTCTAGTGTATAGTGGTCATTGTCTAGTGTATAGTGGTCATTGTCTAGTGTATAGTGGTCATTGTCTAGTGTATAGTGGTCATTGTCTAGTGTATAGTGGTCATTGTCTAGTGTATAGTGGTCATTGTCTTGTGACTAGTGTATAGTGGTCATTGTCTTGTGACTAGTGTATAGTGGTCATTGTCTTGTGACTAGTGTATAGTGGTCATTGTCTTGTGACTAGTGTATAGTGGTCATTGTCTAGTGTATAGTGGTCATTGTCTTGTGACTAGTGTATAGTGGTCATTGTCTTGTGTATAGTGGTCATTGTCTTGTGTCTAGTGTATAGTGGTCATTGTCTAGTGTATAGTGGTCATTGTCTAGTGTATAGTGGTCATTGTCTTGTGTCTAGTGTATAGTGGTCATTGTCTTGTGACTAGTGTATAGTGGTCATTGTTTAGTGACTAGTGTATAGTGGTCATTGTCTTGTGACTAGTGTATAGTGGTCATTGTCTAGTGACTAGTGTATAGTGGTCATTGTCTTGTGACTAGTGTATAGTGGTCATTGTCTTGTGTATAGTGTATAGTGGTCATTGTCTTGTGTCTAGTGTATAGTGGTCATTGTCTTGTGACTAGTGTATAGTGGTCATTGTCTTGTGACTAGTGTATAGTGGTCATTGTCTAGTGTATAGTGGTCATTGTCTTGTGACTAGTGTATAGTGGTCATTGTCTTGTGACTAGTGTATAGTGGTCATTGTCTTGTGACTAGTGTATAGTGGTCATTGTCTTGTGTCTAGTGTATAGTGGTCATTGTCTAGTGTATAGTGGTCATTGTCTTGTGACTAGTGTATAGTGGTCATTGTCTTGTGACTAGTGTATAGTGGTCATTGTCTTGTGACTAGTGTATAGTGGTCATTGTCTTGTGTCTAGTGTATAGTGGTCATTGTCTTGTGACTAGTGTATAGTGGTCATTGTCTAGTGTATAGTGGTCATTGTCTAGTGTATAGTGGTCATTGTCTTGTGACTAGTGTATAGTGGTCATTGTCTTGTAACTAGTGTATAGTGGTCATTGTCTTGTGACTAGTGTATAGTGGTCATTGTCTTGTGACTAGTGTATAGTGGACATTGTCTTGTGACTATGTATAGTGGTCATTGTCTTGTGACTAGTGTATAGTGGTCATTGTCTTGTGACTAGTGTATAGTGGTCATTGTCTAGTGTATAGTGGTCATTGTCTAGTGTATAGTGGTCATTGTCTAGTGTATAGTGGTCATTGTCTTGTGTATAGTGGTCATTGTCTAGTGTATAGTGGACATTGTCTAGTGTATAGTGGTCATTGTCTAGTGTATAGTGGTCATTGACTAGTGTATAGTGGACATTGTCTAGTGTATAGTGGTCATTGTCTAGTGTATAGTGGTCATTGACTAGTGTATAGTGGACATTGTCTTGTGACTAGTGTATAGTGGTCATTGTCTTGTGACTAGTGTATAGTGGTCATTGACTAGTGTATAGTGGACATTGTCTTGTGACTAGTGTATAGTGGTCATTGTCTAGTGTATAGTGGACATTGTCTAGTGTCTAGTGTATAGTGGTCATTGTCTTGTGACTAGTGTAGTGGTCATTGTCTTGTGTCTAGTGTATAGTGGTCATTGTCTTGTGACTAGTGTATAGTGGTCATTGTCTAGTGTATAGTGGTCATTGTCTTGTGACTAGTGTATAGTGGTCATTGTCTTGTGACTAGTGTATAGTGGTCATTGTCTTGTGTATAGTGGTCATTGTCTTGTGTCTAGTGTATAGTGGTCATTGTCTTGTGTATAGTGGTCATTGTCTTGTGTCTAGTGTATAGTGGTCATTGTCTTGTGTCTAGTGTATAGTGGTCATTGTCTTGTGACTAGTGTATAGTGGTCATTGTCTTGTGTATAGTGTATAGTGGTCATTGTCTTGTGTCTAGTGTATAGTGGTCATTGTCTTGTGACTAGTGTATAGTGGTCATTGTTTAGTGACTAGTGTATAGTGGTCATTGTCTTGTGACTAGTGTATAGTGGTCATTGTCTGTGACTAGTGTATAGTGGTCATTGTCTAGTGACTAGTGTATAGTGGTCATTGTCTTGTGACTAGTGTATAGTGGTCATTGTGTAGTGACTAGTGTATAGTGGTCATTGTCTAGTGACTAGTGTATAGTGGTCATTGTCTTGTGTATAGTGTATAGTGGTCATTGTCTTGTGACTAGTGTATAGTGGTCATTGTCTTGTGACTAGTGTATAGTGGTCATTGTCTTGTGACTAGTGTATAGTGGTCATTGTCTTGTGACTAGTGTATAGTGGTCATTGTCTAGTGTATAGTGGTCATTGTCTAGTGTATAGTGGTCATTGTCTAGTGTATAGTGGTCATTGTCTAGTGTATAGTGGTCATTGTCTAGTGTATAGTGGTCATTGTCTAGTGTATAGTGGTCATTGTCTTGTGACTAGTGTATA
The DNA here is from genome assembly GCA_020271785.1 of Procambarus virginalis. Classification (NCBI taxonomy): domain Eukaryota; kingdom Metazoa; phylum Arthropoda; class Malacostraca; order Decapoda; family Cambaridae; genus Procambarus; species Procambarus virginalis. Next base: position 144,797 of record WNGS01000410.1, read on the forward strand.
GTGGTCATTGTCTTGTAACTAGTGTATAGTGGTCATTGTCTTGTGACTAGTGTATAGTGGTCATTGTCTTGTGACTAGTGTATAGTGGTCATTGTCTAGTGTATAGTGGTCATTGTCTTGTGACTAGTGTATAGTGGTCATTGTCTTGTGTATAGTGGTCATTGTCTTGTGTCTAGTGTATAGTGGTCATTGTCTAGTGTATAGTGGTCATTGTCTTGTGTCTAGTGTATAGTGGTCATTGTCTTGTGTCTAGTGTATAGTGGTCATTGTCTAGTGACTAGTGTATAGTGGTCATTGTCTTGTGACTAGTGTATAGTGGTCATTGTCTTGTGACTAGTGTATAGTGGTCATTGTGTAGTGACTAGTGTATAGTGGTCATTGTCTGTGACTAGTGTATAGTGGTCATTGTCTTGTGTCTAGTGTATAGTGGTCATTGTCTTGTGTCTAGTGTATAGTGGTCATTGTCTTGTGACTAGTGTATAGTGGACATTGTCTTGTGACTAGTGTATAGTGGTCATTGTCTTGTGACTAGTGTATAGTGGTCATTGTCTAGTGTATAGTGGTCATTGTCTAGTGTATAGTGGTCATTGTCTAGTGTATAGTGGTCATTGTCTAGTGTATAGTGGTCTTGTCTAGTGTATAGTGGTCATTGTCTTGTGACTAGTGTATAGTGGTCATTGTCTTTGTGACTAGTGTATAGTGGTCATTGTCTTGTACTAGTGTATAGTGGTCATTGTCTTGTGACTAGTGTATAGTGGTCATTGTCTTGTGACTAGTGTATAGTGGTCATTGTCTTGTGACTAGTGTATAGTGGTCATTGTCTTGTGACTAGTGTATAGTGGTCATTGTCTAGTGTATAGTGGTCATTGTCTAAAGTATAGTGGTCATTGTCTAGTGTATAGTGGTCATTGTCTAGTGTATAGTGGTCATTGACTAGTGTATAGTGGTCATTGTCTAGTGTATAGTGGTCATTGTCTAGTGTATAGTGGTCATTGTCTAGTGTATAGTGGTCATTGTCTATGTATAGTGGTCATTGACTAGTGTATAGTGGACATTGTCTTGTGACTAGTGTATAGTGGACATTGTCTTGTGACTAGTGTATAGTGGTCATTGTCTTGTGTAAGTGGTCATTGTCTTGTGACTAGTGTATAGTGGACATTGTCTTGTCTAGTGTATAGTGGTCTTGTCTAGTGTATAGTGGTCATTGTCTTGTGACTAGTGTATAGTGGTCATTGTCTTGTGACTAGTGTATAGTGGTCATTGTCTTGTGACTAGTGTATAGTGGTCATTGTCTTGTGAGTCTAGTGTATAGTGGTCATTGTCTTGTGACTAGTGTATAGTGGTCATTGTCTAGTGTATAGTGGTCATTGTCTTGTGTCTAGTGTATAGTGGTCATTGTCTTGTGCTAGTGTATAGTGGTCATTGTCTTGTGTCTAGTGTATAGTGGTCATTGTCTTGTGTCTAGTGTATAGTGGTCATTGTCTTGTGACTAGTGTATAGTGGTCATTGTCTTGTGTCTAGTGTATAGTGGTCATTGTCTTGTGACTAGTGTATAGTGGTCATTGTCTAGTGTATAGTGGTCATTGTCTTGTGACTAGTGTATAGTGGTCATTGTCTTGTGTATAGTGGTCATTGTCTTGTGTCTAGTGTATAGTGGTCATTGTCTTGTGTATAGTGGTCATTGTCTTGTGTCTAGTGTATAGTGGTCATTGTCTAGTGTATAATGGTCATTGTCTAGTGTATAGTGGTCATTGTCTTGTGTCTAGTGTATAGTGGTCATTGTCTTGTGTCTAGTGTATAGTGGGTCATTGTCTTGTGACTAGTGTATAGTGGTCATTGTCTTGTGTCTAGTGTATAGTGGTCATTGTCTAGTGTATAGTGGTCATTGTCTTGTGTCTAGTGTATAGTGGTCATTGTCTTGTGTCTTGTGTATAGTGGTCATTGTCTAGCGTATAGTGGTCATTGTCTTGTGTCTTGTGTATAGTGGTCATTGTCTTGTGACTAGTGTATAGTGGTCATGTCTATTGTTTGGGTTTCTAGTGTATAGTGGTCATTGTCTGGTATAGTGGTCATTGTCTAGTGTATAGTGGTCATTGTCTAGTGTATAGTGGTCATTGTCTGTGTCTAGTGTATAGTGGTCATTGTCTTGTGTCTGTGTATAGTGGTCATTGTCTAGTGTATAGTGGTCATTGTCTTGTGTCTAGTGTATAGTGGTCATTGTCTTGTGTCTAGTGTATAGTGGTCATTGTCTAGTGTATAGTGGTCATTGTCTTGTGTCTAGTGTATAGTGGTCATTGTCTTGTGTCTAGTGTATAGTGGTCATTGTCTAGTGTATAGTGGTCATTGTCTTGTGTCTAGTGTATAGTGGTCATTGTCTTGTGTCTAGTGTATAGTGGTCATTGTCTAGTGTATAGTGGTCATTGTCTAGTGTATAGTGGTCATTGTCTAGTGTATAGTGGTCATTGTCTAGTGTATAGTGGTTGGTCTTGTGTTAGTGTATAGTGGTCATTGTCTTGTGTAGTGTATAGTGGTCATTGTCTAGTGTATAGTGGTCATTGTCTTGTGTCTAGTGTATAGTGGTCATTGTCTTGTGTCTAGTGTATAGTGGTCATTGTCTAGTGTATAGTGGTCATTGTCTTGTGTCTTGTGTATAGTGGTCATTGTCTTGTGTCTAGTGTATAGTGGTCATTGTCTAGTGTATAGTGGTCATTGTCTTGTGACTAGTGTATAGTGGTCATTGTCTTGTGTCTAGTGTATAGTGGTCATTGTCTTGTGTCTAGTGTATAGTGGTCATTGTCTAGTGTATAGTGGTCATTGTCTTGTGTCTAGTGTATAGTGGTCATTGTCTTGTTCTAGTGTATAGTGGTCATTGTCTTGTGTCTAGTGTATAGTGGTCATTGTCTTGTGTCTAGTGTATAGTGGTCATTGTCTTGTGTCTAGTGTATAGTGGTCATTGTCTTGTGTCTAGTGTATAGTGGTCATTGTCTTGTGACTAGTGTATAGTGGTCATTGTCTTGTGACTAGTGTATAGTGGTCATTGTCTTGTGTCTAGTGTATAGTGGTCATTGTCTTGTGTCTTGTGTATAGTGGTCATTGTCTAGTGTATAGTGGTCATTGTCTTGTGTCTAGTGTATAGTGGTCATTGTCTTGTGTCTAGTGTATAGTGGTCATTGTCTAGTGTATAGTGGTCATTGTCTAGTGTATAGTGTCATTGTCTAGTGTATAGTGGTCATTGTCTTGTGTCTTGTGTATAGTGGTCATTGTCTTGTGTCTTGTGTATAGTGGTCATTGTCTTGTGCTAGTGTATAGTGGTCATTGTCTAGTGTATAGTGGTCATTGTCTTGTGTCTAGTGTATAGTGGGTCGTTGTCTAGTGTATAGTGGTCATTGTCTTGTGTCATGTGTATAGTGGTCATTGTCTAGTGTATAGTGGTCATTGTCTAGTGTATAGTGGTCATTGTCTTGTGACTAGTGTATAGTGGTCATTGTCTTGTGTCTAGTGTATAGTGGTCATTGTCTTGTGTCTAGTGTATAGTGGTCATTGTCTTGTGTCTAGTGTATAGTGGTCATTGTCTAGTGTATAGTGTCATTGTCTTGTGTCTAGTGTATAGTGGTCATTGTCTTGTGTCTAGTGTATAGTGGTCATTGTCTAGTGTATAGTGGTCATTGTCTTGTGTCTAGTGTATAGTGGTCATTGTCTTGTGTATAGTGTATAGTGGTCATTGTCTAGTGTATAGTGGTCATTGTCTAGTGTATAGTGGTCATTGTCTTGTGTCTAGTGTATAGTGGTCATTGTCTTGTGTCTAGTGTATAGTGGTCATTGTCTTGTGTCTAGTGTATAGTGGTCATTGTCTAGTGTATAGTGGTCATTGTCTTGTGTCTAGTGTATAGTGGTCATTGTCTTGTGTCTAGTGTATAGTGGTCATTGTCTTGTGTCTAGTGTATAGTGGTCATTGTCTTGTGTCTAGTGTATAGTGGTCATTGTCTAGTGTATAGTGGTCATTGTCTTGTGTCTTGTGTATAGTGGTCATTGTCTTGTGTCTAGTGTATAGTGGTCATTGTCTAGTGTATAGTGGTCATTGTCTTGTGACTAGTGTATGTGGTCATTGTCTTGTGTAAGTGTATAGTGGTCATTGTCTAGTGTATAGTGGTCATTGTCTTGTGACTAGTGTATAGTGGTCATTGTCTTGTGTCTAGTGTATAGTGGTCATTGTCTTGTGTCTAGTGTATAGTGGTCATTGTCTTGTGTCTAGTGTATAGTGGTCATTGTCTTGTGTCTAGTGTATAGTGGTCATTGTCTTGTGTCTAGTGTATAGTGGTCATTGTCTTGTGTCTAGTGTATAGTGGTCATTGTCTTGTGTCTAGTGTATAGTGGTCATTGTCTTGTGTCTAGTGTATAGTGGTCATTGTCTTGTGACTAGTGTATAGTGGTCATTGTCTTGTGTCTAGTGTATAGTGGTCATTGTCTTGTGTCTAGTGTATAGTGGTCATTGTCTAGTGTATAGTGGTCATTGTCTTGTGTCTAGTGTATAGTGGTCATTGTCTTGTGATAGTGTATAGTGGTCATTGTCTAGTGTATAGTGGTCATTGTCTAGTGTATAGTGGTCATTGTCTAGGTATAGGTCATTGTCTAGTGTATAGTGGTCATTGTCTTGTGTCTAGTGTATAGTGGTCATTGTCTAGTGTATAGTGGTCATTGTCTTGTGTCTAGTGTATAGTGGTCATTGTTGTGTCTTGTGTATAGTGGTCATTGTCTTGTGTCTAGTGTATAGTGGTCATTGTCTAGTGTATAGTGGTCATTGTCTTGTCTAGTGTATAGTGGTCATTGTCTAGTGTCTAGTGGTCATTGGTCTTGTGTCATGTGTATAGTGGTCATTGTCTAGTGTATAGTGGTCATTGTCTAGTGTATAGTGGTCATTGTCTTGTGACTAGTGTATAGTGGTCATTGTCTTGTGTCTAGTGTATAGTGGTCATTGTCTTGTGTCTAGTGTATAGTGGTCATTGTCTTGTGTCTAGTGTATAGTGGTCAGTCTTGTGACTAGTGTATAGTGGTCATTGTCTTGTGTATAGTGTATAGTGGTCATTGTCTAGTGTATAGTGGTCATTGTCTAGTGTATAGTGGTCATTGTCTTGTGACTAGTGTATAGTGTCATTGTCTTGTGTCTAGTGTATAGTGGTCATTGTCTTGTGTCTAGTGTATAGTGGTCATTGTCTAGTGTATAGTGGTCATTGTTCTAGTGTATAGTGGTCATTGTCTTGTGACTAGTGTATAGTGGTCATTGTCTTGTGTCTAGGTATAGTGGTCATTGTCTTGTGTCTAGTGTATAGTGGTCATTGTCTTGTGTCTAGTGTATAGTGGTCATTGTCTAGTGTATAGTGGTCATTGTCTTGTGTCTAGGTATAGTGGTCATTGTCTTGTGTCTAGTGTATAGTGGTCATTGTCTAGTGTATAGTGGTCATTGTCTTGTGATAGTGTATAGTGGTCATGTCTTGTGTTCTAGTGTATAGTGGTCATTGTCTAGTGTATAGTGGTCATGTCTAGTGTATAGTGGTCATTGTCTTGTGCTAGTGTATAGTGGTCATTGTCTTGTGTCTAGTGTATAGTGGTCATCTTGTGTCTAGTGTATAGTGGTCATTGTCTAGTGTATAGTGGTCATTGTCTTGTGTCTTGTGTATAGTGGTCATTGTCTTGTGTCTAGTGTATAGTGGTATAGTGGTCATTGTCTAGTATAGTGGTCATTGTCTTGTGACTAGTGTATAGTGGTCATTGTCTTGTGTCTAGTGTATAGTGGTCATTGTCTTGTGTCTAGTGTATAGTGGTCATTGTCTAGTGTATAGTGGTCATTGTCTTGTGTCTAGTGTATAGTGGTCATTGTCTTGTGACTAGTGTATAGTGGTCATTGTTGTGACTAGTGTATAGTGGCATTGTCTTGTGTCTAGTGTATAGTGGTCATTGTCTTGTGACTAGTGTATAGTGGTCATTGTCTTGTGACTAGTGTATAGGTCATTGTCTTGTGACTAGTGTATAGTGGTCATTGTCTTGTGCTAGTGTATAGTGGTCATTGTCTTGTGACTAGTGTATAGTGTCATTGTTGTGGACTAGTGTATAGTGGTCATTGTCTTGTGACTAGTGTATAGTGGTCATTGTCTTGTGTATAGTGTATAGTGGTCATTGTCTTGTGTCTAGTGTATAGTGGTCATTGTCTTGTGTCTAGTGTATAGTGGTCATTGTCTTGTGACTAGTGTATAGTGGTCATTGTCTAGTGTATAGTGGTCATTGTCTAGTGTATAGTGGTCATTGTCTAGTGTATAGTGGTCATTGTCATAGTGTATATTGTCATTGTCTAGTGTATAGTGGACATTGTCTTGTGACTAGTGTATAGTGGTCATTGTCTTGTGACTAGTGTATAGTGGTCATTGT
>WNGS01000410.1:161711-271047 GCA_020271785.1 Procambarus virginalis
GTCTAGTGTATAGTGGTCATTTTCTAGTGTATAGTGGTCATTGTCTTGTGTCTAGTGTATAGTGGTCATTGTCTTGTGTCTTGTGATAGTGGTCATTGTCTAGCGTATAGTGGTCATTGTCTTGTGTCTTGTGTATAGTTGTCATTGTCTTGTGACTAGTGTATAGTGGTCATTGTCTAGTGTATAATGGTCATTGTCTAGTGTATAGTGGTCATTGTCTAGTGTATAGTGGTCATTGTCTAGTGTATAGTGGTCATTGTCTAGTGTATAGTGGTCATTGTCTAGTGTATAGTGGTTATTGTCTTGTAACAAGTGTATAGTGGTCATTGTCTTGTGACTAGTGCATAGTGGTCATTGTCTTGTGACTAGTGTATAGTGGACATTGTCTTGTGACTAGTGTATAGTGGTCATTGTCTTGTGACTAGTGTATAGTGGTCATTGTCTTGTGACTAGTGTATAGTGGACATTGTCTAGTGTATAGTGGTCATTGTCTAGTGTATAGTGGTCATTGTCTAGTGTATAGTGGTCATTGTCTTGTGTATAGTGGTCATTGACTAGTGTATAGTGGACATTGTCTTGTGTATAGTGGTCAATGTCTAGTGTATAGTGGTCATTGACTAGTGTATAGTGGACATTGTCTAGTGTATAGTGGTCATTGTCTAGTGTATAGTGGTCATTGACTAGTGTATAGTGGACATTGTCTTGTGACTAGTGTATAGTGGACATTGTCTTGTGACTAGTGTATAGTGGACATTGTCTTGTGACTAGTGTATAGTGGTCATTGACTAGTGTATAGTGGACATTGTCTTGTGACTAGTGTAGAGTGGTCATTGTCTAGTGTATAGTGGACATTGTCTAGTGTCTAGTGTATAGTGGTCATTGTCTTGTGACTAGTGTACAGTGGTCATTGTCTTGTGTCTAGTGCATAGTGGTCACTGTCTTGTGACTAGTGTATAGTGGTCATTGTCTAATGTATAGTGGCCATTGTCTTGTGACTAGTGTATAGTGGTCATTGTCTTGTGACTAGTGTATATTGGTCATTGTCTTGTGACTAGTGTATAGTGGTCATTGTCTTGTGACTAGTGTATAGTGGTCATTGTCTTGTGACTAGTGTATAGTGGTCATTGTCTTGTGTATAGTGGTCATTGTCTTGTGTCTAGTGTATAGTGGTCATTGTCTTGTGTCTAGTGTATAGTTGTCATTGTCTTGTGTCTAGTGTATAGTGGTCATTGTCTTGTGTCTAGTGTATAGTGGTCATTGTCTAGTGACTAGTGTATATTGGTCATTGTCTTGTGTCTAGTGTATAGTGGTCATTGTCTTGTGTCTAGTGTATAGTGGTCATTGTGTAGTGACTAGTGTATAGTTGTCATTGTCTTGTGACTAGTGTATAGTGGTCATTGTGTAGTGACTAGTGTATAGTGGTCATTGTTTTGTGACTAGTGTATAGTGGTCATTGTCTTGTGTCTAGTGTATAGTGGTCATTGTGTAGTGACTAGTGTATAGTGGTCATTGTCTTGTGACTAGTGTATAGTGGTCATTGTGTAGTGACTAGTGTATAGTGGTCATTGTGTAGTGACTAGTGTATAGTGGTAATTGTCTTGTGACTAGTGTATAGTGGTCATTGTGTAGTGACTAGTGTATAGTGGTCATTGTCTAGTGACTAGTGTATAGTGGTCATTGTCTTGTGCATAGTGGTCATTGTCTTATGTCTAGTGTATAGTGGTCACTGTCTTGTGACTAGTGTATAGTGGACATTGTCTTGTGACTAGTGTGAAGTGGTCATTGTCTAGTGTATAGTGGTCATTGTCTAGTGTTTAGTGGTCATTGTCTTGTGACTAGTGTATAGTGGTCATTGTCTTGTGACTAGTGCATAGTGGTCATTGTCTTGTGACTTGTGTATAGTGGTCATTGTCTAGTGTATAGTGGTCATTGTCTTGTGTATAGTAGTCATTGTCTTGTGTCTAGTGTATAGTGGTCATTGTCTTGTGTATAGTGGTCATTGTCTTGTGTCTAGTGTATAGTGGTCATTGTCTAGTGTATAGTGGTCATTGTCTTGTGTCTAGTGTATAGTGGTCATTGTCTTGTGTCTAGTGTATAGTGGTCATTGTCTTGTGTCTAGTGTATAGTGGTCATTGTCTTGTGTATAGTGTATAGTGGTCATTGTCTTGTGACTAGTGTATTGTGGTCATTGTCTTATGTCTAGTGTATAGTGGTCATTGTCTAGTGTATAGTGGTCATTGTCTTGTGTCTAGTGTATAGTGGTCATTGTCTTGTGTCTTGTGTATAGTGGTCATTGTCTAGCGTATAGTGGTCATTGTCTTGTGTCTTGTGTATAGTGGTCATTGTCTTGTGACTAGTGTATAGTGGTCATTGTCTAGTGTATAGTGGTCATTGTCTAGTGTATAGTGGTCATTGTCTAGTGTATAGTGGTCATTGTCTAGTGTATAGTGGTCATTGTCTAGTGTATAGTGGTCATTGTCTAGTGTATAGTGGTCATTGTCTAGTGTATAGTGGTCATTGTCTTGTGTCTAGTGTATAGTGGTCATTGTCTTGTGTATAGTGTACAGTGGTCATTGTCTTGTGTCTAGTGTATAGTGGCCATTGTCTTGTGTATAGTGTATAGTGGTCATTGTCTTGTGACTAGTGTATAGTGGTCATTGTCTTGTGTCTAATTTATAGTGGACATTGTCTTGTGACTAGTGTATAGTGAACATTGTCTTGTGTCTAGTGTATAGTGGACATTGTATTGTGACTAGTGTTGTCGGGAAACCGACACACTCATACACAATAGTATAGTCTTCCCTTAACAGTATCCTCTTAAAATTAGAGAATGGGAGACTCCGTGACGTCATCGACGTCGCCGCAGTATTTACATTATTAAACCACTGTTCATACAACAGTTTAATGTCTAAATTGAATAAAAAAGTGTTCAATAAGACTGAATATAATTATTAACACCAAAATATAGCTTGATTCCCTTGTTAACGTAAATTTAACTTAGAAGTAGAACACAATATTGGAACAAGGGAGGGAGAGCGTCTCTTACAGACGCCACGCTCACACGAAAAACAATAACAATGGAGCTCGCGTGTGTGTTGTGATAATGGCCACAGGATAGACCTACTCTGCCTTAAGAAACTGCCACAGCAACATCACTACTACAAATGAGAGCACTCCAGTATCCGTCTTACCAAGTATTTGTTTATTATTCTAGTGCACTTTTTAATATCAAATTTAAGACGGTTACAAAATATGAACAACACCAACACCATGTACGTGTACCCCATTTTTACAGCCCTCACATACCATGTTATACCTGTATTGATATGTTTAGGGAAATGTACTAACTCCTTGCATCCCAAACAGGTAAATTGTGACTTGGAACAGCAAGTAGCTGAGCAATAGAACTACACATGTACCTAGCTGTTGCGAGCCTTGAAGGCCTCCACAGCCGCCATTGGCACCATGAGGCACAGGGCCACACCCACATAGATGCTACCATGACACAGCCTTAGTGGGCCCTTACTACAGGCTCAGATAAGGCCATTCTAGTTATTGTAGTAGTAGTATTCATAACTAGTAATAATTGTTGAAATAATAGTAGATTAGACCACCATATGTGGTATGACAAAATAATATAATTAAACTTAGGTAAACAATTTGCAGTTTAAGAAGGAGCCATTACAAAGTGGTTTAAGCTACAAATTGTCCCCCCCAATTTGTGTGAGATTAATTTCAGGCAGTTTTAACAAATACATACAGTCCACTCAATTTCTTACCTACTAAGAAAATAAGATAAACTTTAATTTATTGAAGTCAATTAAAAGGAGATATACTGCCTGGAGTTTTTACCACACAAAATTATGGTCCTTCGAACCGGATGATTATTACAGTTAACCAGTAGGTACATTGCATCTAGTTATAAAATCCTGATATACATTAGTAGTGCAATATTATAGCAGAAAGACATTGCTATATTTACATTTTCTAGCCTAACTTTTCAATCTCATAGCAAGCAAAACTTTCAACAAAGCACTATTATTGTTCTGAGGCCTATGCCAAAGGACTATTGTGCCTTTTTCATTACAAGAGGTTGATAAGAGGCTACTTTACTTATAAGTTACTTATAAATGTTTTTAATTTAAGTATAAACATTACTTTAATATTGCACCAATACATACTGCATACCACATTGTTTACAGCAAATTCTTGCACAAGGGTAGGACATTTTAGGCTGGTGTTGTACAGCAACCTAGTTTAATTTATTGTGCTAACCTGGTGTAAGGGTAAGAATTTTTTACACTTGTCTAGAGTTGAACATATATTACAACCTAGCAAGTACATATTTTTATGCAGTATTCATGACAACCCGAGTTGTGTTGTCAACCTGATATTCATACATATAATTATAGGTATAATTTAACTATAATCATTTCACCTTTGAGTGTTAACCTGTGTCTCTGTACCAACCAAGAGTGATAATGACGGGCTAACTTGCGGAATACCAGCATTGATACAGGCTTACCACTCAAATTATAGCGTGTATGATTATACAGTAGTGTATATTTAAATGATAAACAGCTCTAGTTCGGAAACTAGTTGCTTTATTAATCAAGTGCAAAATAGTNAGTGTATAGTGGACATTGTCTAAGTATAGTGGTCATTGTCTAGGTTAATAGTGGCATTGTTAGGGTGTAGTGGTCATTGACTAGTGTATAGTGGACATTGTCTAGTGTATAGTGGTCATGTTAGTGTATAGTGGTCATTGACTAGTGTATAGTGGTCATTGTCTTGTGTCTAGTGTATAGTGGTCATTGTCTTGTGATTAGTGTATAGTGGTCATTGCTAGTGTATAGTGGTCATTGTCTTGGTCTAGTGTATAGTGGTCAGTGTCTAGTGTATAGTGGACATTGTCTTGTGACTAGTGTATAGTGGTCATTGTCTTGTGACTAGTGTATAGTGGTCATTGTCTTGTGTCTAGTGTATAGTGGTCATTGTCTTGGACTAGTGTATAGTGGTCATTGTCTAGTGTATAGTGGTCATTGTCTTGTGACTAGTGTGTATAGTGGTCATTGTCTTGTGTATAGTGGTCATTGTCTTGTGTCTAGTGTATAGTGGTCATTGTCTTGTGTATAGTGGTCATTGTCTTGTGTCTAGTGTATAGTGGTCATTGTCTAGTGTATAGTGGTCATTGTCTTGTGTCTAGTGTATAGTGGTCATTGTCTTGTGTCTAGTGTATAGTGGTCATTGTCTTGTGTCTAGTGTATAGTGGTCATTGTCTTGTGTCTAGTGTATAGTGGTCATTGTCTTGTGTCTAGTGTATAGTGGTCATTGTCTTGTGACTAGTGTATAGTGGTCATTGTCTTGTGTCTAGTGTATAGTGGTCATTGTCTAGTGTATAGTGGTCATTGTCTTGTGTCTAGTGTATAGTGGTCATTGTCTGTGTCTAGTGTATAGTGGTCATTGTCTAGTGTATAGTGGTCATTGTCTTGTGACTAGTGTATAGTGGTCATTGTCTAGTGTATAGGTCATTGTCTAGTGTATAGTGGTCATTGTCTAGTGTATAGTGGTCATTGTCTAGTGTATAGTGGTCATTGTCTAGTGTATAGTGGTCATTGTCTAGTGTATAGTGGTCATTGTCTTGTGTCTAGTGTATAGTGGTCATTGTCTTGTGTATTGTGTAGTGGTCATTGTCTAGTGTATAGTGGTCATTGTCTTGTGTCTAGTGTATAGTGGTCATTGTCTTGTGTCTAGTGTATAGTGGTCATTGTGAGTGTATAGTGGTCATTGTCTAGTGTATAGTGGTCATTGTCTAGTGTATAGTGGTCATTGTCTTGTGTCTAGTGTATAGTGGTCATTGTCTTTGACTAGTGTATAGTGGTCATTGTCTAGTGTATAGTGGTCATTGTCTTGTGATAGTGTATAGTGGTCATTGTCTAGTGTATAGTGGTCATTGTCTTGTGTCTAGTGTATAGTGGTCATTGTCTTGTGACTAGTGTATAGTGGTCATTGTCTTGTGTCTAGTGTATAGTGGTCATTGTCTTGTGATAGTGATAGTGGTATTGTCTAGTGTATAGTGGTCATTGTCTTGTGCTAGTGTATAGTGGTCATTGTCTTGTGTCTAGTGTATAGTGGTCATTGTCTTTTGTGTATAGTGGTCATTGTCTTGTGTCTAGTGTATAGTGGTCATTGTCTTGTGTATAGTGGTCATTGTCTTGTGTCTAGTGTATAGTGGTCATTGTCTAGTGTATAGTGGTCATTGTCTTGTGTCTAGTGTATAGTGGTCATTGTCTTGTGTCTAGTGTATAGTGGTCATTGTCTTGTGTCTAGTGTATAGTGGTCATTGTCTTGTGTCTAGTGTATAGTGGTCATTGTCTTGTGTCTAGTGTATAGTGGTCATTGTCTTGTGTCTAGTGTATAGTGGTCATTGTCTTGTGTCTAGTGTATAGTGGTCATTGTCTAGTGTATAGTGGTCATTGTCTTGTGTCTAGTGTATAGTGGTCATTGTCTTGTGTCTAGTGTATAGTGGTCATTGTCTAGTGTATAGTGGTCATTGTCTTGTGTCTAGTATAGTGGTCATTGTCTTGTGTATAGTGGTATTGGTAGTGATAGTGGTCATTGTCTAGTGTATAGTGGTCATTGTCTGTGTATAGTGGTCATTGTCTAGTGTATAGTGGTCATGTGTCTAGTGTATAGTGGTCATTGTCTTGTGTCTAGTGTATAGTGGTCATTGTCTTGTGTCTTGTGTATAGTGGTCATTGTCTAGTGTTATAGTGGTCATTGTCTGTGTCTAGTGTATAGTGGTCATTGTCTTGTGTCTAGTGTATAGTGGTCATTGTCTAGTGTATAGTGGTCATTGTCTAGTGTATAGTGGTCATTGTCTAGTGTATAGTGGTCATTGTCTTGTGTCTAGTGTATAGTGGTCATTGTCTTGTGTCTAGTGTATAGTGGTCATTGTCTAGTGTATAGTGGTCATTGTCTAGTGTATAGTGGTCATTGTCTTGTGTCTAGTGTATAGTGGTCATTGTCTTGTGTCTAGTGTATAGTGGTCATTGTCTTGTGTCTAGTGTATAGTGGTCATTGTCTAGTGTATAGTGGTCATTGTCTTGTGTCTAGTGTATAGTGGTCATTGTCTTGTGTCTAGTGTATAGTGGTCATTGTCTAGTGTATAGTGGTCATTGTCTTGTGACTAGTGTATAGTGGTCATTGTCTTGTGTCTAGTGTATAGTGGTCATTGTCTTGTGTCTAGTGTATAGTGGTCATTGTCTAGTGTATAGTGGTCATTGTCTAGTGTATAGTGGTCATTGTCTTGTGTCTAGTGTATAGTGGTCATTGTCTTGTGTCTAGTGTATAGTGGTCATTGTCTTGTGACTAGTGTATAGTGGTCATTGTCTTGTGTCTAGTGTATAGTGGTCATTGTCTTGTGTCTAGTGTATAGTGGTCATTGTCTTGTGTCTAGTGTATAGTGGTCATTGTCTTGTGACTAGTGTATAGTGGTCATTGTGACTAGTGTATAGTGGTCATTGTCTTGTGTCTAGTGTATAGTGGTCATTGTCTTGTGTCTAGTGTATAGTGGTCATTGTCTAGTGTATAGTGGTCATTGTCTTGTGTCTGTGTATAGTGGTCATTGTCTTGTGACTAGTGTATAGTGGTCATTGTCTAGTGTATAGTGGTCATTGTCTAGTGTATAGTGGTCATTATCTAGTGTATAGTGGTCATTGTCTAGTGTATAGTGGTCATTGTCTTGTGTTAGTGTATAGTGGTCATGTCTTGTGTCTTGGTATAGTGGTCATTGTCTAGTGTATAGTGGTCATTGTCTTGTGTCTAGTGTATAGTCGTCATTGTCTTGTGTCTAGTGTATAGTGGTCATTGTCTAGTGTATAGTGGTCATTGTCTAGTGTATAGTGGTCATTGTCTAGTGTATAGTGGTCATTGTCTTGTGACTAGTGTATAGTGGTCATTGTCTTGTGTCTAGTGTATAGTGGTCATTGTCTAGTGTATAGTGGTCATTGTCTTGTGTCTTGTGTATAGTGGTCATTGTCTTGTGTCTAGTGTATAGTGGTCATTGTCTAGTGTATAGTGGTCATTGTCTTGTGTCTAGTGTATAGTGGTCATTGTCTTGGTCTAGTGTATAGCGTCATTGTCTAGTGTATAGTGGTCATTGTTAGTGATAGTGGTCATTGTCTAGTGTATAGTGGTCATTGTCTAGTGTTATAGTGGTCATTGTCTAGTGTATAGTGGTCATTGTCTTGTGATTAGTGTATAGTGGTCATTGTCTTGTGTCTAGTGTATAGTGGTCATTGTCTTGTGTCTAGTGTATAGTGGTCATTGTCTGTGTCTTGTGGATAGTGGTCATTGTCTTGTGTCTAGTGTATAGTGGTCATTGTCTAGTGTATAGTGGTCATTGTCTTGTGGACTAGTGTATAGTGGACATTGTCTTGTGTCTAGTGTATAGTGGTCATTGTCTTGTGTCTAGTGTATAGTGGTCATTGTCTAGTGTATAGTGGTCATGGTCTTGGTCTAGTGTATAGTGGTCATTGTCTTGTGACTAGTGTATAGTGGTTATGTCTTGTGTCTAGTGTATAGTGGTCATTGTCTTGTGTAGTGTATAGTGGACATTGTCTGTGTCTAGTGTATAGTGGTCATTGTCTTGTGACTAGTGTATATGGTCAGTGGCTTGTGACTAGTGTATAGTGGTCATTGTCTTGTGTCTAGTGTATAGTGGTCATTGTCTTGTGTCTGTGTATAGTGGTCATTGTCTAGCGTATAGTGTCATTGTCTTGTGTCTTGTGTATAGTGGTCATTGTCTTGTGACTAGTGTATAGTGGTCATTGTCTAGTGTATAGTGGTCATTGTCTAGTGTATAGTGGTCATTATCTAGTGTATAGTGGTCATTGTCTAGTGTATAGTGGTCATTGTCTTGTGTCTAGTGTATAGTGGTCATGTCTTGTGTCTTGTGTATAGTGGTCATTGTCTAGTGTATAGTGGTCATTGTCTTGTGTCTAGTGTATAGTGGTCATTGTCTTGTGTCTAGTGTATAGTGGTCATTGTCTAGTGTATAGTGGTCAGTCTAGTGTATAGTGGTCATTGTCTAGTGTATAGTGGTCATTGTCTTGTGATAGTGTATAGTGGTCATTGTCTTGTGTCTAGTGTATAGTGGTCATTGTCTAGTGTATAGTGGTCATTGTCTTGTGTCTTGTGTATAGTGGTCATTGTCTTGTGTCTAGTGTATAGTGGTCATTGTCTAGTGTATAGTGGTCATTGTCTTGTGTCTAGTGTATAGTGGTCATTGTCTTGTGTCTAGTGTATAGTGGTCTTGTCTAGTGTATAGTGGTCATTGTCTAGTGTATAGTGGTCATTGTCTTGTGACTAGTGTATAGTGGTCATTGTCTTGTGTCTAGTTATAGTGGTCATTGTCTAGTGTATAGTGGTCATTGTCTTGTGTTTGTGTATAGTGGTCATTGTCTTGTGTCTAGTGTATAGTGGTCATTGTCTAGTGTATAGTGGTCATTGTCTTGTGTCTAGTGTATAGTGGTCATTGTCTTGTGTCTGTGTATAGTGGTCATTGTCTTGTGTCTAGTGTATAGTGGTCATTGTCTAGTGTATAGTGGTCATTGTCTTGTGTCTTGTGTATAGTGGTCATTGTCTTGTGTCTTGTGTATAGTGGTCATTGTCTTGTGACTAGTGTATAGTGGTCATTGTCTAGTGTATAGTGGTCATTGTCTAGTGTATAGTGGTCATTGTCTAGTGTATAGTGGTCATTGTCTAGTGTATAGTGGTCATTGTCTTGTGTCTAGTGTATAGTGGTCATTGTCTTGTGTCTTGTGTATAGTGGTCATTGTCTAGTGTATAGTGGTCATTGTCTTGTGTCTAGTGTATAGTGGTCATTGTCTTGTGTCTAGTGTATAGTGGTCATTGTCTAGTGTATAGTGGTCATTGTCTAGTGTATAGTGGTCATTGTCTAGTGTATAGTGGTCATTGTCTTGTGTCTAGTGTATAGTGGTCATTGTCTTGTGTCTAGTGTATAGTGGTCATTGTCTTGTGTCTAGTGTATAGTGGTCATTGTCTAGTGTATAGTGGTCATTGTCTTGTGTCTGTGTATAGTGGTCATTGTCTTGTGTCTAGTGTATAGTGGTCATTGTCTAGTGTATAGTGGTCATTGTCTTGTGTCTAGTGTATAGTGGTCATTGTCTTGTGTCTTGTGTATAGTGGTCATTGTCTAGCGTATAGTGGTCATTGTCTTGTGTCTTGTGTATAGTGGTCATTGTCTTGTGACTAGTTTATAGTGGTCATTGTCTAGTGTATAGTGGTCATTGTCTAGTGTATAGTGATCATTGTCTAGTGTATAGTGGTCATTGTCTAGTGTATAGTGGTCATTGTCTAGTGTATAGTGGTCATTGTCTAGTGTATAGTGGTAATTGTCTTGTGTCTAGTGTATAGTGGTCATTGTCTTGTGTCTTGTGTACAGTGGTCATTGTCTAGTGTATAGTGGTCATTGTCTTGTGTCTAGTGTATAGTGGTCATTGTCTTGTGTCTAGTGTATAGTGGTCATTGTCTAGTGTATAGTGGTCATTGTCTAGTGTATAGTGGTCATTGTCTAGTGTATAGTGGTCATGGTCTTGTGTCTAGTGTATAGTGGTCATTGTCTTGTGTCTAGTGTATAGTGGTCATTGTCTAGTGTATAGTGGTCATTGTCTTGTGTCTAGTGTATAGTGGTCATTGTCTTGTGTCTAGTGTATAGTGGTCATTGTCTAGTGTATAGTGGTCATTGTCTAGTGTATAGTGGTCATTGTCTTGTGATTAGTGTATAGTGGTCATTGTCTTGTGTCTAGTGTATAGTGGTCATTGTCTTGTGTCTAGTGTATAGTGGTCATTGTCTAGTGTATAGTGGTCATTGTCTTGTGTCTTGTGTATAGTGGTCATTGTCTTGTGTCTAGTGTATAGTGGTCATTGTCTAGTGTATAGTGGTCATTGTCTTGTGACTAGTGTATAGTGGTTATTGTCTTGTGTCTAGTGTATAGTGGTCATTGTCTTGTGTCTAGTGTATAGTGGACACTGTCTTGTGTCTAGTGTATAGTGGTCATTGTCTTGTGACTAGTGTATATTGGTCAGTGGCTTGTGACTAGTGTATAGTGGTCATTGTCTTGTGTCTAGTGTATAGTGGTCATTGTCTTGTGACTAGTGTATAGTGGTCATTGTCTAGTGTATAGTGGTCATTGTCTTGTGTCTTGTGTATAGTGGTCATTGTCTTGTGACTAGTGTATAGTGGTCATTGTCTAGTGTATAGTGGTCATTGTCTAGTGTATAGTGGTCATTGTCTAGTGTATAGTGGTCATTGTCTAGTGTATAGTGGTCATTGTCTTGTGTCTAGTGTATAGTGGTCACTGTCTTGTGTCTTGTGTATAGTGGTCATTGTCTAGTGTATAGTGGTCTTTGTCTTGTGTCTAGTGTATAGTCGTCATTGTCTTGTGTCTAGTGTATAGTGGTCATTGTCTAGTGTATAGTGGTCATTGTCTAGTGTATAGTGGTCATTGTCTAGTGTATAGTGGTCATTGTCTTGTGACTAGTGTATAGTGGTCATGTCTTGTGTCTAGTGTATAGTGGTCATTGTCTAGTGTATAGTGGTCATTGTCTTGTGTCTAGTGTATAGTGGTCATTGTCTTGTGTCTAGTGTATAGTGGTCATTGTCTAGTGTATAGTGGTCATTGTCTTGTGTCTAGTGTATAGTGGTCATTGTCTTGTGTCTAGTGTATAGCGGTCATTGTCTAGTGTATAGTGGTCATTGTCTAGTGTATAGTGGTCATTGTCTTGTGACTAGTGTATAGTGGTCATTGTCTTGTGTCTAGTGTATAGTGGTCATTGTCTAGTGTATAGTGATCATTGTCTTGTGTCTTGTGTATAGTGGTCATTGTCTTGTGTCTAGTGTATAGTGGTCATTGTCTAGTGTATAGTGGTCATTGTCTTGTGTCTAGTGTATAGTGGTCATTGTCTTGTGTCTTGTGTATAGTGGTCATTGTCTTGTGTTTAGTGTATAGTGGTCATTGTCTAGTGTATAGTGGTCATTGTCTTGTGTCTAGTGTATAGTGGTCATTGTCTTGTGTATAGTGTATAGTGGTCATTGTCTTGTGACTAGTGTATAGTGGTCATTGTCTTGTGTCTAGTGTATAGTGGTCATTGTCTTGTGTCTAGTGTATAGTGGACATTGTCTTGTGTCTAGTGTATAGTGGTCATTGTCTTGTGACTAGTGTATAGTGGTCAGTATCGTGTGACTAGTGTATAGTGGTCATTGTCTTGTGTCTAGTGTATAGTGGTCATTGTCTTGTGTCTTGTGTATTGTGGTCATTGTCTAGCGTATAGTGGTCATTGTCTTGTGTCTTGTGTATAGTGGTCATTGTCTTGTGACTAGTGTATAGTGGTCATTGTCTAGTGTATAGTGGTCATTGTCTAGTGTATAGTGGTCATTGTCCAGTGTATAGTGGTCATTGTCTAGTGTATAGTGGTCATTGTGTAGTGTATAGTGGTCATTGTCTTGTGTCTAGTGTATAGTGGTCATTGTCTTGTGTCTTGTGTCTTGTGTATAGTGGTCATTGTCTAGTGTATAGTGGTCATTGTCTTGTGTCTAGTGTATAGTGGTCATTGTCTTGTGTCTAGTGTATAGTGGTCATTGTCTTGTGTCTTGTGTATTGTGGACATTGTCTAGTGTATAGTGGTCATTGTCTTGTGTCTAGTGTATAGTGGTCATTGTCTTGTGTCTAGTGTATAGTGGTCATTGTCTAGTGTATAGTGGTCATTGTCTAGTGTATAGTGGTCATTGTCTTGTGTCTTGTGTATAGTGGTCATTGTCTTGTGGCTAGTGTATAGTGGTCGTTATCTAGTGTATAGTGGTCATTGTCTTGTGTCATGTGTATAGTGGTCATTGTCTAGTGTATAGTGGTCATTGTCTAGTGTATAGTGGTCATTGTCTAGTGTATAGTGGTCATTGTCTAGTGTATAGTGGTCATTGTCTAGTGTATAGTGGTCATTGTCTAGTGTATAGTGGTCATTGTCTTGTGTCTGGTGTATAGTGGTCATTGTCTAGTGTATAGTGGTCATTGTCTTGTGTCTGGTGTATAGTGGTCATTGTCTAGTGTATAGTGGTCATTGTCTAGTGTATAGTGGTCATTGTCTTGTGACTAGTGTATAGTGGTCATTGTCTTGTGTCTAGTGTATAGTGGTCATTGTCTTGTGTCTAGTGTATAGTGGTCATTGTCTAGTGTATAGTGGTCATTGTCTTGTGTATAGTGGTCATTGTCTTGTGTCTAGTGTATAGTGGTCATTGTCTTGTGTCTAGTGTATAGTGGTCATTGTCTTGTGTCTAGTGTATAGTGGACATTGTCTTGTGTCTAGTGTATAGTGGACATTGTCTTGTGTCTAGTGTATAGTGGTCATTGTCTTGTGTCTAGTGAATAGTGGACATTGTCTTGTGTCTAGTGTATAGTGGCCTCCCACTGCACTGGGAGAAGTGCAGTGGGAGGAAGGAATTAGAGGAAAAACAGTCCAAGATATGATGGATCTAGTCACACGGAGATGCCAGGAGGCTGAAGGAAGATTTATATCAACAGTAAAAGAAAAAAGTAAGAGGGAATATAATAACCCATGGTTTAATAGACAGTGTCAAGAAGCAAAAATGATTAGCAGGAGGGAGTGGAGGAAGTACAGAAGACAAAGGACAGAGAACAACAGGATAAGATGCAACAGAGCTAGGAACGATTACATTAACATAAGAAGAGCATCGGAAAGAAATTATGAGAACGATATTGCGATCAAAGCGAAAAAGCAAATTAAATTACTACACAGCCAAATAAGAAGAAAAATGTCGGTGAACGACCAAGTGACAAGACTAAGGAAAACAGAGGGGGCATATACAGAAATTGAGATGGCAATCTGTGAGGCACCGAATGCCAGTTTCCATGGAGTGTTCACAACCGAGCTTGAGCAACTCCCATTCTTAGAAGAGATTACCCTAGATGAAAGACTATCAGATATAGAGGTGATAGCAGAGGAGGTAATGAAACAGTTGACAACACTGGATGCAACTAAAGTGGTTTGTTACGGACCTGACTACATCGTCGGAGTATGGACTCAGCGCCATCTGTGTGTCTGCTCTCTAAATAATCATCCGATGGAGCGGGTCGGATACTATCACTTAGGTTCATCCATCTCAGGCTCAAGTGCGTTTAATAGGAGTGATGAAGTATGGTATATTACACCATATATATATATATATATATATATATATATATATATATATATATATATATATATATATATATATATATATATATATATATATATATATATATATATAACCTCTGAACGCCATGCAACCTCTGAAGAGACAACTAATACAACACCTATACCCCCTATTAGACTATTTTACAAGAACTTCTTCTGCACAGCTCATAAAACGGAGGAAAGGGTCCTGAAAGATATTGTTAATAGAAATGTTATCCCTACAGAAAAAAATCAGAAGATACAATTGACGATTTACTATACAACCAAGAAAACTGCCAACCTACTCATGAGAAACTCTCCAGACACAAAGCAGAACGCTTTGAAAGAGACCAATGTCGTCTATGCCTTCAAATGCCCTCTTGGGGACTGTAAGCCTCAAAAAACTCAGTATATAGGCAAGACAACAACACCTCTTTCCAGGCGTTTAACGATGCATAAGCAACAGGGCTCCATTAAGGAACATATATTCTCTCCCACAACCAAACCATCACCAGAGAAATCTTAACAAACAACACAGAAATCATTGATAGTTACAGCGACAGCAGGCGGCTTGACATCTGCGAGGCACTACACATCAAGAAGTCAACACCAGCAATCAACAGCCAATTAATGCACAACTATATTCTACCCACTTCAAGACTCCGCTCCAATATAGAAACATCAAGAAATATAGGCCAATAGGCCTTCTGCAGTGCTATTGGTACCCAACTTCTACTTCTACAAATCTATACCCCGTTTTCCATGTTCTGTGTTTCACCCCACTATTGTATTACATCACCTCACCCAAATGCAGGTATAAGAGCCAATGTTGTTTCATAAAGCATAAGTTGTGTGTAGATAAACAAAAGTCTTTGAAAATGTAATAAGTTTTACGAAACGCGCTCAAGTGTCGCGTCAGACTAAAAATAAAAATGAATTTTGGAGAATTGATATATATATATATATATATATATATATATATATATATATATATATATATATATATATATATATATATATATATATATATATATATTGTGACGATAATCTCTTATCAGAGATTTAGCCTGCTATTTTCGTATTTCATCACGTCCTCAACAATATACAAGATACGTTTTGTAGTGGCTAAACGTATATATCAAGACAGCCACACGCACCAGCAACTCCCTCCTCCCCCCACTCCAGCACCTGGTCGACGCGCCGTACCCTTCAACTGCCTAACTAGCGACTTGCGGCCATCCAGCTTTCTCATTGGCCGCCAACCAACACACCACTCCCGTTCCTTGCCAATCACAAGTCATCGCCAGTTATTGTTGGAGTCCCTTGCGTTTCTGCCAGCCAGAATATCTTGTGCTCTCAGACTATGAACACCTAAGTGACTCACCTTGTGTGGTCAAATAGAGGTTTATAGTTAGTGCATATATTCCAGCATTCATATTTTATTTACTTTTGTATGTCAATTCTCCTCCCCCATTAACGTAATCTATTTTGATGTTTATTTATTTTTCCACTTGACATTTTTTACCATTAAGCCAAGATTTTGCATTTACTTCAATTTGTCTTTTATTGTTATTAAAGTACATTGTTTATTATTGTGTTTTATGTTTCTTACCTTACCACAGATTACCAATCACGCAGTCATTCTTTTTTTTCTCTTTTTTTTCTTTTCTTTTTTTTTTAATATTTATTATGTGGCCCAGCACTGACACCTGCTAGTTGGAAGACTGCCGACCACCATTTCCAACTCGTTACCGTCACATGTAAATGGGGGCCTGACCAGGAGCTTCACTCAGGTATTGGTAATTGTGGTAAGCATACTTGGCTCTCATTTCCCTTGCTTCCATTATTTACATTAATCATTTTTTATTTTATATGGTGCTGTGTATATTGTACATTACGGGAATAGCATATGGTGAGAGTGAGACAACTTTGGATTACGTGGTGACTGTAGGCCGCAGTCATACTCTTAATTGGTCGTCTCCCCCTTCCGTGTTATCCTCCGTGTTTAACATCTTTGTCCCCAGATATTTCTCACTTTTGCAGATTATCACATAGGTACCCTGGTACTGTGGTCTGTCTCCGGGTCAATAGCACCCAAGTCCTGCAATCCGACTCTAGGAGGAAAAAGAGGGCTTTAGATCCTCTAGCACGAACTATTATTGGCGAATTGGACCTCGCCGATAGTTCTCGTCACCAGTTGACACTCGCACCCCTACTCGTCGGTCAGACTGATGGTATTACCCAAGGTAGGGAATTGGTGTTCTTTCTTTGAGCACAAAGTTCGCTAATTCTGTAAATACCATATTCAATTTCAGTGGGTACCATGCTATGTTCTATAGTGACTTGGCAATGTATGACTACATTTTTTGGACTACCTCATTTATTTTGAAGCCATTTAGTGTTTCACTTGTATTATAAACTCAGTTTTCACTAATTAGTAGGATTTTCTTGCCCTGTATTCCTCCCATATTGAGTACCAGGTACAAGATTCCTGCGACCTTATTCNACTAGTGTATAGTGGTCATTGTCTTGTGACTAGTGTATAGTGGTCATTGTCTTGTGACTAGTGTATAGTGGTCATTGTCTTGTGACTAGTGTATAGTGGTCATTGTCTTGTGACTAGTGTATAGTGGTCATTGTCTTGTTACTATTGTCTAGTGGTCATTGTCTTGTGACTAGTGTATAGTGGTCATTGTCTGTGTCTAGTGTATAGTGGTCATTGTCTTGTGACTAGTGTATAGTGGTCATTGTCTTGTGACTAGTGTATAGTGGTCATTGTCTTGTGACTAGTGTATAGTGGTCATTGTCTTGTGACTAGTGTATAGTGGTCATTGTCTAGTGTAAGTGTGGTCATTGTCTAGTGTATAGTGGTCAGTCTATGGTATAGTGGTCATTGTCTAGTGTATAGTGGTCATTGTCTATGTATAGTGTCATTGTCTAGTGTATAGTGGTCATTGTCTAGTGTATAGTGGTCATTGTCTAGTGTATAGTGGTCATTGTCTAGTGTATAGTGTGTCATTGTCTAGTGTATAGTGGTCATTGTCTAGTGTATAGTGGTCATTGTCTAGTGTATAGTGGTCATTGTCTAGTGTATAGTGGTCATTGTCTTGTGACTAGTGTATAGTGGTCATTGTCTTGTGACTAGTGTATAGTGGTCATTGTCTGTGTCTAGTGTATAGTGGTCATTGTCTAGTGTATAGTGGTCATTGTCTTGTGACTAGTGTATAGTGGTCATTGTCTTGTGTCTAGTGTATAGTGGTCATTGTCTTGTGACTAGTGTATAGTGGTCATTGTCTTGTGTCTAGTGTATAGTGGTCATTGTCTTGTGACTAGTGTATAGTGGTCATTGTCTAGTGTATAGTGGTCATTGTCTTGTGACTAGTGTATAGTGGTCATTGTCTAGTGTATAGTGGTCATTGTCTTGTGTCTAGTGTATAGTGGTCATTGTCTAGTGTATAGTGGTCATTGTCTTGTGTCTAGTGTATAGTGGTCATTGTCTTGTGTCTAGTGTATAGTGGTCATTGTCTTGTGTCTAGTGTATAGTGGTCATTGTCTTGTGTTAGTGTATAGTGGTCATTGTCTTGTGACTAGTGTAGTGGTCATTGTCTGTGTCTAGTGTATAGTGGTCATTGTCTTGTGACTAGTGTATAGTGGTCATTGTCTAGTGTATAGTGGTCATTGTCTTGTGACTAGTGTATAGTGGTCATTGTCCTGTGTATAGTGTCATTGTCTTGTGTCTAGTGTATAGTGGTCATTGTCTTGTGTATAGTGGTCATTGTCTTGTGTCTAGTGTATAGTGGTCATTGTCTAGTGTATAGTGGTCATTGTCTTTTTGTGTGGTCTAGTGTATAGTGGTCATTGTCTTGTGTCTAGTGTATAGTGGTCATTGTCTTGTGACTAGTGTATAGTGGTCATTGTCTAGTGTATAGTGGTCATTGTCTTGTGACTAGTGTATAGTGGTCATTGTCTTGTGTCTAGTGTATAGTGGTCATTGTCTTGTGACTAGTGTATAGTGGTCATTGTCTAGTGACTAGTGTATAGTGGTCATTGTCTTGTGACTAGTGTATAGTGGTCATTGTCTTGTGTATAGTGGTCATTGTCTTGTGTCTAGTGTATAGTGGTCATTGTCTTGTGACTAGTGTATAGTGGTCATTGTCTTGTGTATAGTGGTCATTGTCTTGTGTATAGTGGTCATTGTCTTGTGACTAGTGTATAGTGGTCATTGTCTTGTGACTAGTGTATAGTGGTCATTGTCTTGTGTATAGTGGTCATTGTCTTGTGACTAGTGTATAGTGGTCATTGTCTAGTGTATAGTGGTCATTGTCTAGTGTATAGTGGTCATTGTCTAGTGTATAGTGGTCATTGTCTAGTGTATAGTGGTCATTGTCTTGTGACTAGTGTATAGTGGTCATTGTCTTGTGATAGTGTATAGTGGTCATTGTCTTGTGACTAGTGTATAGTGGTCATTGTCTTGTGACTAGTGTATAGTGGTCATTGTCTTGTGACTAGTGTATAGTGGTCATTGTCTTGTGACTAGTGTATAGTGGTCATTGTCTTGTGACTAGTGTATAGTGGTCATTGTCTTGTGACTAGTGTATAGTGGTCATTGTCTAGTGTATAGTGGTCATTGTCTAGTGTATAGTGGTCATTGTCTAGTGTATAGTGGTCATTGTCTAGTGTATAGTGGTCATTGTCTAGTGTATAGTGGTCATTGTCTAGTGTATAGTGGTCATTGTCTAGTGTATAGTGGTCATTGACTAGTGTATAGTGGACATTGTCTAGTGTATAGTGTCATTGTCTAGTGTATAGTGGTCATTGACTAGTGTATAGTGGACATTGTCTAGTGTATAGTGGTCATTGACTAGTGTATAGTGGTCATTGTCTTGTGACTAGTGTATAGTGGTCATTGTCTTGTGACTAGTGTATAGTGGTCATTGTCTTGTGTCTAGTGTATAGTGGTCATTGTCTTGTGTATAGTGGTCATTGTCTTGTGTCTAGTGTATAGTGGTCATTGTCTTGTGTCTAGTGTATAGTGGTCATTGTCTTGTGTCTAGTGTATAGTGGTCATTGTCTTGTGTCTAGTGTATAGTGGTCATTGTCTTGTGACTAGTGTATAGTGGTCATTGTCTAGTGTATATAGTGGTCATTGTCTTGTGACTAGTGTATAGTGGTCATTGTCTAGTGTATAGTGGTCATGTCTTGTGCTAGTGTATAGTGGTCATTGTCTTGTGTATAGTGGTCATTGTCTTGTGTCTAGTGTATAGTGGTCATTGTCTTGTGTCTAGTGTATAGTGGTCATTGTCTTGTGTCTAGTGTATAGTGGTCATTGTCTTGTGACTAGTGTATAGTGGTCATTGTCTTGTGACTAGTGTATAGTGGTCATTGTCTTGTGTCTAGTGTATAGTGGTCATTGTCTTGTGACTAGTGTATAGTGGTCATTGTCTAGTGTATAGTGGTCATTGTCTTGTGACTAGTGTATAGTGGTCATTGTCTTGTGTATAGTGGTCATTGTCTAGTGTCTAGTGTATAGTGGTCATTGTCTTGTGTATAGTGGTCATTGTCTTGTGTCTAGTGTATAGTGGTCATTGTCTAGTGTATAGTGGTCATTGTCTTGTGTCTAGTGTATAGTGGTCATTGTCTTGTGTCTAGTGTATAGTGGTCATTGTCTTGTGTCTAGTGTATAGTGGTCATTGTCTTGTGACTAGTGTATAGTGGTCATTGTCTTGTGTCTAGTGTATAGTGGTCATTGTCTTGTGACTAGTGTATAGTGGTCATTGTCTTGTGTCTAGTGTATAGTGGTCATTGTCTAGTGTATAGTGGTCATTGTCTTGTGTCTTTGTATAGTGGTCATTGTCTTGTGTCTAGTGTATAGTGGTCATTGTCTAGTGTATAGTGGGTCATTGTCTTGTGTCTAGTGTATAGTGGTCATTGTCTTGTGACTAGTGTATAGTGGTCATTGTCTTTGTATAGTGGTCATTGTCTAGTGTAGGTGGTCATTGTCTAGTGTATAGTGGTCATTGTCTAGTGTGTATAGTGGTCATTGTCTGTGACTAGTGTATAGTGGTCATTGTCTTGTGTCTAGTGTATAGTGGTCATTGTCTAGTGTATAGTGGTCATTGTCTTGTGTCTAGTGTATAGTGGTCATTGTCTTGTGTCTAGTGTATAGTGGTCATTGTCTAGTGTATAGTGGTCATTGTCTTGTGACTAGTGTATAGTGGTCTTGTCTTGTGACTAGTGTATAGTGGTCATTGTCTAGTGTATAGTGGTCATTGTCTAGTGTATAGTGGTCATTGTCTAGTGTATAGTGGTCATTGTCTAGTGTATAGTGTCATTGTCTTGTGTCTAGTGTATAGTGGTCATTGTCTTGTGTCTAGTGTATAGTGGTCATTGTCTAGTGTATAGTGGTCATTGTCTTGTGACTAGTGTATAGTGGTCATTGTCTTGTGTCTAGTGTATAGTGGTCATTGTCTTGTGACTAGTGTATAGTGGTCATTGTCTTGGACTAGTGTATAGTGGTCATTGTCTTGTGACTAGTGTATAGTGGTCATTGTCTGTGTATAGTGGTCATTGTCTTGTGACTAGTGTATAGTGGTCATTGTCTTGTGACTAGTGTATAGTGGTCATTGTCTTGTGTGTATAGTGGTCATTGTCTAGTGTATAGTGGTCATTGTCTTTGTCTAGTGTATAGTGGTCATTGTCTTGTGACTAGTGTATAGTGGTCA
This sequence comes from Procambarus virginalis, assembly GCA_020271785.1. Taxonomy (NCBI): domain Eukaryota; kingdom Metazoa; phylum Arthropoda; class Malacostraca; order Decapoda; family Cambaridae; genus Procambarus; species Procambarus virginalis. The sequence goes on from WNGS01000410.1 coordinate 182,687, forward strand.
TTGTCTTGTGTATAGTGGTCATTGTCTTGTGACTAGTGTATAGTGGTCATTGTCTAGTGTATAGTGGTCATTGTCTAGTGTATAGTGGTCATTGTCTAGTGTATAGTGGTCATTGTCTAGTGTATAGTGGTCATTGTCTTGTGACTAGTGTATAGTGGTCATTGTCTTGTGTATAGTATAGTGGTCATTGTCTTGTACTAGTGTATAGTGGTCATTGTCTTGTGACTAGTGTATAGTGGTCATTGTCTTGTGACTAGTGTATAGTGGTCATTGTCTTGTGACTAGTGTATAGTGGTCATTGTCTTGTGACTAGTGTATAGTGGTCATTGTCTTGTGACTAGTGTATAGTGGTCATTGTCTAGTGTATAGTGGTCATTGTCTAGTGTATATTGGTCATTGTCTAGTGTATAGTGGTCATTGTCTAGTGTATAGTGGTCATTGTCTAGTGTATAGTGGTCTTTGACTAGTGTATAGTGGTCATTGTCTAGTGTATAGTGGTCATTGTCTAGTGTATAGTGGTCATTGTCTAGTGTTAGTGGACATTGTCTTGTGACTAGTGTATAGTGGTCATTGTCTAGTGTATAGTGGTCATTGTCTTGTGACTAGTGTATAGTGGTCATTGTCTAGTGTATAGTGGTCATTGTCTTGTGTCTAGTGTATAGTGGTCATTGTCTTGTGACTAGTGTATAGTGGTCATTGTCTTGTGTCTAGTGTATAGTGGTCATTGTCTTGTGACTAGTGTATAGTGGTCATTGTCTAATGTATAGTGGTCATTGTCTTGTGACTAGTCTATAGTGGTCATTGTCTTGTGACTAGTGTATAGTGGTCATTGTCTAATTTATAGTGGTCATTGTCTTGTGACTAGTGTATAGTGGTCATTGTCTTGTGTATAGTGGTCATTGTCTTGTGTCAAGTGTATAGTGGTCATTGTCTTGTATAGTATAGTGGTCATTGTCTTGTGTCTAGTGTATAGTGCTCATTGTCTTGTGTCTAGTGTATAGTGGTCATTGTCTAGTGACTAGTGTATAGTGGTCATTGTCTTGTGGATAGTGTATAGTGGTCATTGTCTTGTGTCTAGTGTATAGTGGTCATTGTGTAGTGACTAGTGTATAGTGGTCATTGACTTGTGACTAGTGTATAGTGGTCATTGTGTAGTGACTAGTGTATAGTGGTCATTGTTTTGTGACTAGTGTATAGTGGTCATTGTCTTGTGTCTAGTGTATAGTGGTCATTGTGTAGTGACTAGTGTAGAGTGGTCATTGTCTTGTGACTAGTGTATAGTGGTCATTGTGTAGTGACTAGTGTATAGTGGTCATTGTGTAGTGACTAGTGTATAGTGGTCATTGTCTTGTGACTAGTGTATAGTGGTCATTGTGTAGTGACTAGTGTATAGTGGTCATTGTCTAGTGACTAGTGTATAGTGGTCATTGTCTTGTGTATAGTGTATAGTGGTCATTGTCTTGTGTCTAGTGTATAGTGGTCATTGTCTTGTGTCTAGTGTATAGTGGTCATTGTCTTGTGACTAGTGTAAAGTGGTCATTGTCTAGTGTATAGTGGTCATTGTCTAGTGTATAGTGGTCATTGTGTAGTGTATAGTGGTCATTGTCTAGTGTATAGTGGTCATTGTCTAGTGTATAGTGGACATTGTCTTGTGACTAGTGTATAGTGGTCATTGTCTTGTGACTAGTGTAAAGTGGTCATTGTCTAGTGTATAGTGGTCATTGTCAGTAGTATAAAGTAGGCCAAGTCGTGACCGTTTTGGTTTTTCCGACGGTCACGACTTGGCCTCATGTTTTTTCGTTACCCCGGTGAGATTTGACGGTCACGACTTGGCCTCATGTTTTTTCGTTACCCCGGTGAGATTTGACGGACACGACTTGGCCTCATGTTTTTTCGTTACCCCGGTGAGATTTGACGGACACGACTTGGCCTCATGTTTTTTCGTTACCCCGGTGAGATTTGACGGTCACGACTTGGCCTCATGTTTTTTCGTTACCCCGGTGAGATTTGACGGTCACGACTTGGCCTCATGTTTTTTCGTTACCCCGGTGAGATTTGACGGACACGACTTGGCCTCATGTTTTTTCGTTACCCCGGTGAGATTTGACGGACACGACTTGGCCTCATGTTTTTTCGTTACCCCGGTGAGATTTGACGGTCACGACTTGGCCTCATGTTTTTTCGTTACCCCGGTGAGATTTGACGGTCACGACTTGGCCTCATGTTTTTTCGTTACCCCGGTGAGATTTGACGGTCACGACTTGGCCTCATGTTTTTTCGTTACCCCGGTGAGATTTGACGGACACGACTTGGCCTCATGTTTTTTCGTTACCCCGGTGAGATTTGACGGACACGACTTGGCCTCATGTTTTTTCGTTACCCCGGTGAGATTTGACGGTCACGACTTGGCCTCATGTTTTTTCGTTACCCCGGTGAGATTTGACGGACACGACTTGGCCTCATGTTTTTTCGTTGCCCCGGTGAGATTGGACTGCACCGTTCTGGCGTCACCATTTTTCGTTTCCCCAGTGAGATTGGACTGCACCGAGTTGGCATGCTCGTATTGAGTTGCCCTGGTAACCCATTCACAGGCATCAGTAATGGACAAATGACGTCATCAGGTCGCTAGTCTTCAATTTGCCTAGGGGTAGGATTAAAAGGCCGGCTCCTGGCATACCAAAATTTCGTTGCCCCAGTAACCCATGCACAGGCATTGCTAATAGATATGACGTCACCAGCTAGCCGCTCAGCGTTCCCGCACAGGCATTGCTAATGGTCACCCCGTCTTCATCTCCCCTGTTTTAAGTCCGTTTTCTGTTATAGTGTATTTATTCCCATTTTTTTCAATATTCATAGCAAAGGGGGATTCAAATGCTGTCTTCTGTCAAGCCTAATGTGCAATGGCGCTAACCATTATATGCTCGTTTTTTCTCAATAAGGTATTGCCATACTGTTTCCCATTGTCTAAGATCATTTTATAGCTAAGATTTCATATTGACAAGAAAATAAGTTCACCCCTGTTACCAATCTAGTATTTACCCAGGTCTTTTTTCCTAAATCTAAAACTCATTGCAAGTTATGCCCATTATTTCATGTTCTGTCCAGTGTTGATAATTTTCATAGCCTATGAATATCCCAGTTTATCATGTTCATTCATTCACAGCTCTATCATGTTACATCTATTTCTTCGCCTTTCTAGAGAATGTAATTTAAGCTTTGTCGATCTTTTCTTCAGAGATTGCTTATTGAGCATAGGACAAATAAAAATAAAAACCTACTATCATCCATTTGTATGAAAACAGTTCCCTACCAGGCGTGGTGACTTCAATGCAATTTCAGTACTAATCCAATAATTACTGCATAAACGCATAAATATATATATATGCACGTACATAAATATATATGCACATCTCACATTCGCTCAAAAACATGCCTCCCCTACACCTTACTGTAGCATATAACAAATTCAAATATTCATTCAGTAAAAGCAAGCCTCACATGTTTTGAAATAAGACCTTCTGCAGTCATCTTCTTTTGTGACGTCATCATCCCTAATGCGCTGTAAGCCGCCAATAAGCTTCCAGCCAACGTGCTAATGCCGGTCCTTTAGGTGGTTCACACATAAGTGTGAACTCTTAATCACTACCAATACCTCAACTGTACTCTGTAGCATCATAGGCAATATTCAGCTACATTGGCTCGTATTTCCGCTCAATGCTCATATTTTCTGTTATTCATAAACCCGATCAAACCATCCTAACCTAACCTAACCTAACTTATTATTTATAACAAACAAAATACATTTTACAGACCAGTTGCTGTCATTGTTTAGTGACATCACAAAAAGCGACCTCAGGTATAGGGATGAGGTATTACTGGCCATTAGCATATAAGTGTCGAGGTATCACAGCACCTGACTGGTCAACTATGTGTGACGTCACCAGATGGCCAATGCGGCCTTTAGCGTCCTACTAGCATATTATTATTCAAAAATGACTAACCATCCCCACCTAACCTAATCAGAGGTTTAAGAATATACATTTTAGTCATCCAAAATTGTAATCATTATGCATTGATAAGTTCAAAATTAAAATAGATGCCCAAATGTCGTACAGCAATTTAATCAGAATCGTACATCTGGCAGCATAGCAGGTAAGATGAACATTAGAATAAAGGCAACTGCAGAAGTCCTATTGGCCCATACGAGGCAGCTCCTATATATTTTCACCCAATCTCGTTCATATTCATGTCCACCTTATGCTTAAAACAACCAAGGGATCTCACTTAAAGTAATAGTTTACAATAATAGTTTTAATAAATAGCTCTCATTCTAGTTTTTACACAACAGCAATTATGAAACCCTATAGCTAGATATCGTACTATAATCCACAAGTAGTTACCGCACATCTTGCAGCACAGCGGATTAGTACCTGTGTTCATAGGCTAGTCAACTGTCCTCACATCCATCAAGTAGCTATCCAAATGTCGCGCCTCAATTCATCCATCTAGCAACTCAGCTGGATGCTAACCACTATATTCATAGGCTAATCATTTCTACACCTCAAAAAAATCCTAGTCTTGCTACGCAAATCAGGTAATTGTTTCTAAACAAACAGTTACAAATACAAGCATACATACCTACACATACTTCACAACCCATACATTCATAGAGAATAGCCTAGTTTTGCCACCATTTCCCCATTAATCAGATATGTATGCCATACACAGAAAATACAGCATTTACACACCCAATATGCCATTTATGCACAAAATATATTATTTACACTCAAAATATATCATCACACAAAAATGTCATTTATAGACAAAAATATGTCATTTACATACAAAATATGTCAGTTGCACACAAAAATATGCCATTTACACAATATTGCATGTACACTCAGAGTATGACATTTACACGAAGTATGGTATTTGCACAAATATATCAAAATGCTTATGCATTTAGACAATCAAAAATGCACTTTCACTAAAATTACACAATTTCACAAACATAATTTTCACAAAATACCCACACATTGTCTCTTAAACCAAAATACACTACACCATAAAGATATATTTTTCAGATTACAGAGCTTACACAAAATACACAATTTGCACACAAAANCTCAGGCCCGGACCCTATAGGGGTTTTGGTGGGCACGCAGGCCCGGACCCTACAGGGGTTTTGGTGGGCACGCAGGCCCGGAATCTATATGGGTTGTGGTGGGCACGCAGGACTGGACCCTACAGGGGTTGTGGTGGGCACGTTGTCCCGGACCCTATAGGGTTGTGGTGGACACGCGACCCTCACCCTATAGGGGATGTTGTGGGCACGCAGGTCCGTTCCCTATAGTGGTTGTGGTAGGCACGTAGACCCGGACCCCTTATTGGTTGTCGTGGGCACGCAGCCCTCACCCTACAGGGGGTTGTAGTGTCCATGCAGGCCCAGACCCTACAGGGGTTGTGATGGGCACGCAGGCCCGGACCCTATAGGGTATGTGATGGGCACACAGGCCCGGACCCTACAGGAGTTGTGATGGGCACTCAGGCCCGAACCCTATAAAGGTTGTGGTGGGCACGCAGGCCCGGACCCTACAGAGGTTTTGTTGGGCACGCAAGCCCGGTTCCTATAAGGGTTGCGATGGGCACACAGGCCCGGACTCCTTAAGGGTTGTGGTGGGCACGCAGGCCCCGGACCCTATAGGGGTTGTGATGGGCGCGCAGGCCCGGACCGTACAGGGGTTGTGGTGGGCCCGTTGACACGGACCGTACAGGCGTTGTGGTGGGCACGCAGGCCCAGACCCTACAGGGGTTGTGGTGGGCACTCAGGCCCGGACTCTATATGGGTTGTGGTGGGCACGCAGGCCATGTCCTTATATGGGTTGTAGTGGGCACGCAGGCCCGGACCCTACAGGGGTTGTGGTGGGCACTCTGGCCCGGACTCTATATGGGTTGTGGTGGGCACGCAGGCCCGGACCCTACAGGGGTTGTGGTGGGCACGCAGGCCCGGACCCTATAGGGGTTGTGGTGGGCACGCAGGCCCGACCCTATGTGGGTTGTGATGGGCACGCAGGCCCGGATCCTGCAGGGGTTGTGATGGGCACGCAGGCCCGGACCCTTCAGGGGTTGTGGTGGGCACGCAGGCCTGACCCTATTGGAGTTGTTGTGGGCACGCAGGCCCGGACCCCTATATGGGTTGTGGTGGGCACGCAGGCCCGGACCCTATAGGGGTTGTGATGGGCACGCATGTCCGGACCCTATATGGGATTGTGGTGTGCACGCAGGCCCGGACCTACAGAGGTTGTGGTGGGCACGCAGGTCCTCACCCTACAGGGGTTGTGGTGGGCACGCAGGCCCGGAACCTAAAGGGGTTGTGATGGGCACGCAGGCTCGGATCCTATAGGGGTTGTGATGGGCACGCAGGCCCAGACCCTATGGGGTTGTGATGGGCACGCAGGCCCGGTCCCTACAGGGGTTGTCGTGGGCACGTTGATGCGGGCCCTACAGGAGATATAGTGGGCACGCAGGCCCTGACCCTATAGGGGTTGTGGTGGGCACGCAGGCCCGGACTCTATCTGGGTTGTGGTGGTGACGCAGGCAGGCCGGACCGTACAGGCGTTGTGGTGGGCACGCAGGCCCTCGTCTTTCATGGGTTATGGTGTGCACGCAGGCCCGGACCATACAGAGGTTGTGGTGGGCACGTTGTCCTGGACCCTATATGGGTTGTGGTGGGCACGCAGGCCCGGACCCTACAGGCTTTGTGGTGGGCACGCAGGCCCTCTTCCTTCAGGTGTTATGGTGGGCACGCAGGCCCGGACCCTACAGGGGTTGTGGTGGGCACGCAGGCCCGGACCCAAAAGGGTTTTTGTGGGCACGCCGGCCCTCACCCTATAGGTGTTGTGGTGGGCACGCAGGCCCTCACCCTACAAGGGATGTGGTAGGCACGCAGGCCCTTACCCTACAGGGGATGTGGTGGGCACGCAGGCCCTCACCCTATAGGTGTTGTGGTGGGCACGCAGGCCCTCACCCTACAGGGGATGTGGTAGGCACGCAGGCCCTCACCCTACAGGGGATGTGGTAGGCACGCAGGCCCTCACCCTGCAGGGGATGTGGTGGGCACGCAGGTCCTCACCCTACAGAGGATGTGGTGGGCAAGCAGGCCCTCACCCTACAGTGGATGTGGTAGGCACGCAGGCCCTCACCCTACAGGGGATGTGGTAGACATGCAGGCCCTCACCCTAAAGGGGATGTGGTGGCATGCGGGCCCTCACCCTACAGGGGTTGTGGTGGGTACGCAGGCCCTCACCCTACAGGGGATGTGGTGGGCACGCAGTCCCTCACCCTACAGGGGTTGTGGTAGGCACGCAGGCCCTCACCCTACAGGGGTTGTGGTAGGCACGCAGGTCCTCACCCTACAGGGGTTGTGGTAGGCACGCAGGTCCTCACCCTACAGGGGTTGTGGTAGGCACGCAGGTCCTCACCCTACAGGGGATGTGGTGGGCACGCAGGCCGTCACCCTACAGGGGATGTGGTGGGCACGCAGGCCCTCACCCTACAGGGGTAGTGGTGGGCACGCAGGCCCTCACCCTACAGGGGTAGTGGTGGGCACGCAGGCCCTCACTCTGCAGGGGATGTGGTGGGCACGCAGGCCCTCACCCTACAGGTGATGTGGTGGGCACGCAGGCCCTCACCCAACAGGGGTTGTGGTGGGCACTCACCAACCTCCAGGTTCGGGGATGTGAAGAAGTACATGTACTTACCTAGTTGTACTCACCTAGTTGTACTTGCGGGGGTTGAGCTTCAGCTACTTGGTCCCGCCTCTCACCCGTCAATGTCCTGGTGTAGAGACATGGTGAGTGTGGAGCCTCACTGAAGAACTGGTACACCGCGCCACACTCTGGCGCCCTCTGAACTGTCTTCAACACGTCCTCCCTGGCTAATGTTTGCTGCCATGGTTCATCACAGTGTATGGTTGTCTTGTGTGGCCAGGTCATGCTGCTCACCACACTGTGTACAGTCCGCTCACCACACACTGTGTACAGTCCGCTCACCACCACACACTGTGTACAGTCCGCTCACCACACACTGTGTACAGTCCGCTCACCACCACACACTGTGTACAGTCCGCTCACCACACACTGTGTACAGTCCGCTCACCACACACTGTACAGTCCGCTCACCACACACTGTGTACAGTCCGCTCACCACACACTGTGTACAGTCCGCTCACCACCACACTGTGTACAGTCCGCTCACCACACACTGTGTACAGTCCGCTCACCACCACACTGTGTACAGTCCGCTCACCACACACTGTGTACAGTCCGCTCACCACACACTGTGTACAGTCCGCTCACCACACACTGTGTACAGTCCGCTCACCACACACTGTGTAAAGTCCGCTCACCACACACTGTGTACAGTCCGCTCACCACCACACTGTGTACAGTCCGCTCACCACACACTGTGTACAGTCCGCTCACCACCACACTGTGTACAGTCCGCTCACCACCACACACTGTGTACAGTCCGCTCACCACACACTGTGTAAAGTCCGCTCACCACACACTGTGTAAAGTCCGCTCACCACCACACACTGTGTACAGTCCGCTCACCACACACTGTGTAAAGTCCGCTCACCACACACTGTGTAAAGTCCGCTCACCACACACTGTGTAAAGTCCGCTCACCACACACTGTGTAAAGTCCGCTCACCACCACACACTGTGTACAGTCCGCTCACCACACTGTGTAAAGTCCGCTCACCACACACTGTGTAAAGACCGCTCACCACCACACACTGTGTACAGTCCGCTCACCACACTGTGTAAAGTCCGCTCATCACACACTGTGTAAAGTCCGCTCACCACCACACACTCCACCAAACCTTTCACCGATTCGGTAAATTTGAACCATAAAGAAAAACTAAAAAAATACTTGATGAAGCCTCATGACATCTGTCTAATATCTTAGATACAATTTAATTAGTCAGGCCTAAATTATTATACTAGCAAGATTAGGTACTAGCCCATCGACTAGGATTGGACAGTAGAGCGACGGTCTCGCTTCGTGCTGGTCAGAGTTCAGTCCCCGACAGTCCAAGTGGTTGGGCCGCATTCTTTCCCCCCCCCCTCTTGTCCCATCCCAAACCCTTATCCTGACCCCTTCCACTTGTCATACAGGCATAATGGCTTGGGGCTTTCACTATTGTCTAGTGTATAGTGGTCATTGTCTTGTGTCTTGTGTATAGCGGACATTGTCTAGTGTATAGTGGTCATTGTCTAGCGTATAGTGAATAGTGGACATTGTCTAGTGTATAGTGGTCATTGTCTAGCGTATAGTGAATAGTGGACATTGTCTAGTGTATAGTGGTCATTGTCTAGCGTATAGTGTATAGTGGATATTGTCTTGTGACTAGTGTATAGTGGTCATTGTCTAGTGTATAGTGAATAGTGGACATTGTCTAGTGTATAGTGGTCATTGTCTAGCGTATAGTGAATAGTGGACATTGTCTAGTGTATAGCGGTCATTGTCTAGCGTATAGTGGTCATTGTCTAGCGTATAGTGGTCATTGTCTTGTGTATAGTGTATAGTGGACATTGTCTTGTGACTAGTGTATAGTGGTCATTGTGTAGTGACTAGTGTATAGTGGTCATTGTCTAGTGACTAGTGTATAGTGGTCATTGTCTTGTGTATAGTGTATAGTGGTCATTGTCTTGTGTCTAGTGTATAGTGGTCTTTGTGTAGTGACTAGTGTATAGTGGTCATTGTCTTGTGACTAGTGTATAGTGGTCATTGTGTAGTGACTAGTGTATAGTGGTCATTGTTTTGTGACTAGTGTATAGTGGTCATTGTCTTGTGTCTAGTGTATAGTGGTCATTGTGTAGTGACTAGTGTATAGTGGTCATTGTCTTGTGACTAGTGTATAGTGGTCATTGTGAAGTTACTAGTGTATAGTGGTCATTGTGTAGTGACTAGTGTATAGTGGTAATTGTCTTGTGACTAGTGTATAGTGGTCATTGTGTTGTGTAGTGACTAGTGTATAGTGGTCATTGTCTAGTGACTAGTGTATAGTGGTCATTGTCTTGTGTATAGTGTATAGTGGTCATTGTCTTGTGTATAGTGGTCATTGTCTTGTGTATAGTGGACATTGTCTTGTGACTAGTGTAAAGTGGTCATTGTCTAGTGTATAGTGGTCATTGTCTTGTGACTAGTGTATAGTGGTCATTGTCTAGTGTATAGTGGTCATTGTCTAGTGTATAGTGGTCATTGTCTAGTGTATAGTGGTCATTGTCTAGTGTATAGTGGACTTGTCTTGTGACTAGTGGATAGTGGTCATTGTCTTGTAACTAGTGTATAGTGGTCATTGTCTTGTGACTAGTGCATAGTGGTCATTGTCTTGTGACTAGTGTATAGTGGACATTGTCTTGTGACTAGTGTATAGTGGTCATTGTCTTGTGACTAGTGTATAGTGGTCATTGTCTTGTGACTAGTGTATAGTGGACATTGTCTAGTGTATAGTGGTCATTGTCTAGTGTATAGTGGTCATTGTCTAGTGTATAGTGGTCATTGTCTTGTTATAGTGGTCATTGACTAGTGTATAGTGGACATTGTCTAGTGTATAGTGGTCATTGTCTAGTGTATAGTGGTCATTGACTAGTGTATAGTGGACATTGTCTAGTGTATAGTGGTCATTGTCTAGTGTATAGTGGTCATTGACTAGTGTATAGTGGACATTGTCTAGTGTATAGTGGTCATTGTCTAGTGTATAGTGGTCATTGACTAGTGTATAGTGGACATTGTCTTGTGACTAGTGTATAGTGGACATTGTCTTGTGACTAGTGTATAGGGGTCATTGTCTTGTGACACTGTATATAGTGGTCATTGTCTAGTGTATAGTGGTCATTGTCTAGTGTATAGTGGTCATTGTTCAGTGTATAGTGTCATTGTCTAGTGTATAGTGGTCATTGTCTAGTGTATAGTGGTCATTGTCTAGTGTATAGTGGTCATTGTCTAGTGTAAAGTGGTCATTGTCTAGTGTATAGTGGTCATTGTCTAGTGTATAGTGGTCATTGTGTCTAGTGTATAGTGGTCATTGTCTTGTGTATAGTTTTTTTTTTTTTTTTTTATTGTTTTCTACCACAGACGTGGCCACACATTAACAATGCTAACCAGCATATATACATTTTCTTCTGTCCTCCATAGACAGGGTTAGAGATGTGTTAAACATATATTTGAAGGGTTTATTGAACAATCAACCACTGAAGGTGAGTCGGTGCTTTAAAAATGCTAAGCTAACCTATATACGTAAATACATAGATACACAGATTTATGTATGCCTTACATAAAGTGTTCGATGTGTCATCTACACAGTGTCATTAATGTACATTTACAAAGGTGAAATGTAATTCTGATCAGCTTCCATATATACTTTATACCATACATACACATACACACACATATACATATATACCCACATGCATTCACAGACATTTATCTCATTTACTCTGACAGGGTGAGATAGCTGATAAAGAAACTAGTGTGCAATTAAGCACTTAATCACTGAAGGTGATTAAGGTGCTTTTACAAGCTCAGGTTATATAGTTACATCACATACATGTATAATTAATCTATTACATGGTCAATCTTATAGTGGTCAGTGTCTTGTGTCTAGTGTATAGTGGTCATAGTCTTGTGTATAGTGTATAGTGGTCATTGTCTTGTGACTAGTGTATAGTGGTCATTGTGTTGTGTCTAGTGTAGTGGACATTGTCTGGTGACTAGTGTATAGTGGACATTGTCTTGTGTCTAGTGTATAGTGTACATTGTATTGTGACTAGTGTATAGTGGTCATTGTCTTTTGTATAGTGTATAGTGGTCATGTCTTGTGACTAGTGTATAGTGGTCATTGTCTAGTGTATAGTGTATAGTGGTCATTGTCTTGTGTATAGTGTATAGAGGTCATTGTCTTGTGACTAGTGCATAGTGGTCATTGTCTTGTGTCTAGTGTATAGTGGTCATTGTCTTGTGTCTAGTGTATAGTGGTCATTTGTCTTGTGACTAGTGTATAGTGGTCATTGTCTAGTGTATAGTGTATAGTGGTCATTGTCTTGTGACTAGTGTATAGTGGTCATTGTCTTGTGACTAGTGTATAGTGGTCATTGTCTAGTGTATAGTGTATAGTGGACATTGTCTTGTGACTAGTGTATAGTGGTAAGTGTTTGTGTATAGTGTATAGTGGACATTGTCTTGTGACTAGTATATAGTGGTCATTGTCTTGTGACTAGTGTATAGTGGTCATTGTCTAGTGTATAGTAGTCATTGGCTTGGACTAGTGTATAGTGGTCATTGTCTAGTGAATAGTGGTCATTGTCTAGTGTATAGTGGTCATTGTCTAGTGTATAGTGGTCATTGTCTAGTGTATAGTGGTCATTGTCTAGTGTATAGTGGACAGTGTCTTGTGACTAGTGTATAGTGGTCTTGTCTTGTAACTAGTGTATAGTGGTCATTGTCTTGTGACTAGTGAATAGTGGTCATGTCTTGTGACTAGTGTATAGTGGACATTGTCTTGTGACTAGTGTATAGTGGTCATTGTCTTGTGACTAGTGTCTAGTGGTCATTGTCTTGTGACAAGTGTATAGTGGACATTGTCTAGTGTATAGTGGTCATTGTAGTGTATATGGTCATTGTCTAGTGTATAGTGGTCATTGTCTAGTGTATAGTGGTCATTGAATAGTGTATAGTGGACATTGTCTAGGTATAGTGGTCATTGTCTAGTGTATAGTGGTCATTGACTAGTGTATAGTAGACATGTCTAGTGTATAGTGGTCATTGACTAGTGTATAGTGGACATTGTCTTGTGACTAGTGTATAGTGGACATTGTCTTGTGACTAGTGTATAGTGGTCATTGACTAGTGTTATAGTGGACATTGTCTTGTGACTAGTGTATAGTGGACATTGTCTTGTGACTAGTGTATAGTGGTCATTGTCTTGTGACTAGTGTATAGTGGTCATTGTCTTGTGTCTAGTGTATAGTGGTCATTGTCTTGTGACTAGTGTATAGTGGTCATTGTCTAGTGTATAGTGGTCATGTCTTGTGTCTAGTGTATAGTGGTCATTGTCTTGTGTCTAGTGTATAGTGGTCATTGTGTAGGACTAGTGTATAGTGGTCATTGTCTTGTGACTAGTGTATAGTGGTCATTGTGTAGTGACTAGTGTATAGTGGTCATTGTGTAGTGACTAGTGTATAGAGGTCATTGTCTTGTGACTAGTGTATAGTGGTCATTGTGTAGTGACTAGTGTATAGTGGTCATTGTCTAGTGACTAGTGTATAGTGGTCATTGTCTTGTGTATAGTGTATAGTGGTCATTGTCTTGTGACTAGTGTATAGTGGTCATTGTCTTGTGTATAGTGGTCATTGTCTTGTGTATAGTGGACATTGTCTTGTGACTAGTGTAAAGTGGTCATTGTCTAGTGTATAGTGGTCATTGTCTTGTGTATAGTGTATAGTGGTCATTGTCTTGTGTCTAGTGTATAGTGGTCATTGTCTTGTGTATAGTGTATAGTGGTCATTGTCTTGTGACTAGTGTAACCAGTGTGTGTGTGTGTGACCAGTGTATAGTGGTCATTGTCTTGTGACTAGTGTATAGTGGTCATTGTCTAGTGTATAGTGGTCATTGTCTAGTGTATAGTGGTCATTGTCTAGTGTATAGTGGACATTGTCTTGTGACTAGTGTATAGTGGTCATTGTCTTGTAACTAGTGTATAGTGGTCATTGTCTTGTGACTAGTGCATAGTGGTCATTGTCTTGTGACTAGTGTATAGTGGACATTGTCTTGTGACTAGTGTATAGTGGTCATTGTCTTGTGACTAGTGTATAGTGGTCATTGTCTTGTGACTAGTGTATAGTGGACATTGTCTAGTGTATAGTGGTCATTGTCTAGTGTATAGTGGTCATTGTCTAGTGTATAGTGGTCATTGTCTTGTGTATAGTGGTCATTGACTAGTGTATAGTGGACATTGTCTAGTGTATAGTGGTCAATGTATAGTATGGTCATTGACTAGTGTATAGTGGACATTGTCTAGTGTATAGTGCCATTGTCTAGTGTATAGTGGTCATTGACTAGTGTATAGTGGACATTGTCTTGTGACTAGTGTATAGTGGACATTGTCTTGTGACTAGTGTATAGTGGTCATTGACTAGTGTATAGTGGACTGTCTTGTGACTAGTGTAGAGTGGTCATTGTCTAGTGTATAGTGGACATTGTCTTGTGACTAGTGTAGAATGGTCATTGTCTAGTGTATAGTGGACATTGTCTTGTGACTAGTGTATAGTGGACTAGTGTATAGNCTCACTCTTACTCTTACTCACTCTCAATCACTCTTACTCTCTCTCACTCTCTCACTCTTACTCTCATACTCACTCTTACTCTCATACTCACTCTTACTCTCATACTCACTCTTACTCACTCTCAATCACTCTTACTCTCTCTCACTCTCAATTACTCTTACTCTCAATCACTCTTACTCTCACTCTTACTCCCAATCACTCTTACTCTCAATCACTCTTACTCTCATTCTTACTCACTCTTACTCTCACTCTTACTCCCAATCACTCTTACTCTCAATCACTCTTACTCTCAATCACTCTTACTCTCAATCACTCTTACTCCCAATCACTCTTACTCTCAATCACTCCTACTCTCATTCTTACTCTCAATCACTCCTACTCTCATTCTTACTCTTACTCTCACTCTCACTCTTACTCTCACTCTCAGTCTTACTCTTGCTCTCACTCCTACTCCCAATCACTCTTACTCTCAATCACTCCTACTCAATCACTCTTACTCTCACTCTCAATCACTCTTACTCACTCTCAATCACTCTTACTCTCACTCTCAATCACTCTTACTCTCATACTCACTCTTACTCTTACTCCCAATCACTCTTACTCACTCACTCACTCTTACTCTCACTCACTCTCAATCACTTATTCACTGTCAGTCACTCTTACTCTCACTCACTCTTACTCTTACACACTCACTCACTCTCACTCTCTCTTACACACTCTGTTAACCTTCAGTCACTCTTACTCTTACTCTGTCACTCTTACCCACTCGTACTCTCACTCACTCCCTCATACTCTTACTCACCCTTACTCATTCCTTCTTACTCTTACTCATTCTCACTCCTACTCTCACTCACTCTCAGTCACACTTTTACTCACTCTCTCACACTGTCACTCTTACTCACTCTCACTCTTTCTCATTCTTATTCACACTTACTCACTCTCATACTCACTCTTACTCTCACTCTTACTAACTCTCATTCTCTTACTCACTCTCTCTCACTCCTACTCACTCTTGCTCACTTCAAGGCATTTGAAGTGGAATTCAAGCTTGTTCGCATGGCTCCATTTAGATATATGCACTTCACTTTTGGTCGCTGTATTATAGAATGGATATAAATTCACTAGAATGCGTCCAGCGTAGGATAAAGTTAATTAATCCCCCAAAACACTTCTGCGTTTTGGGTGAGTTAGCCCTCCACTATCTCCTGTGGTTTTGGATGTTCCAAGGTAGTGGGCGCTAATACTGAAAAGTGTATAGTCTTTTCAACCTTATCACCTTAATTCTCGTCCTAGGTTTTTCAGTTTGGTATCAATGTGTTCGCAATAGAATTCCCAACAGGAGTATATGCATATAATTTAAAAAACAGCATCGCGCTCCACCCGCCGACAAGATGAAGGTAGGCGGCTGGTACCAGAAAGAGCTAGTTACATTAGAGAGTGCGATAATACTGAAAAGTGTATATTCTTTTCAACTTTGTTACCACAATTCTCGTCCTAGGTTTTTCAATTTGGTATCAATGTGTTCGCAAAAGAATTCTGTACAGGACTAAAGGCATATAAACTCAAAAAACCCGGCTTACCATCCGCAACAAACAGAGAAAGCGAGAGTGTGTTACCCAGGAGTGCACAAGAGCGATAAAATGTATACACTCTTTTCACTTTGGTCACCTTAATTGTCATCCTAGGTCTTTCATTTTGGTATCAATGTGTTCGCAATAGAATTCCCAACGGGAGTGTATGCATAAAATGTCAAAAACAGCAGTGCACTCCACCCGCTGACGTGATGAAAGCAGGCCGCGTTACCCAGAAGAGAGTGCTATGCAGTGCCTGGCCTTCCATTAGAGAGCCTTTTAATACAGAGAGTGAATACCTTTTCAACTTTAATTGTCACCTCAATTCTCGTCCTAGGTTTATCAATTTGGTATCAATGTGTTCGCAATAGAATTTTCTACAGGTTTAAACGTAAATAAACTCCAAAAGCATATAAGCCAAAAGCGAGTGCATATAAACTCCATTAGTGGACATTTAGCAGCTAAAATTTTGACTCCATACTTCGTCATTAGTGGGCGAAAGTGCTAATTAGAAACCTGTCATACGAAGAAAGATTGTCAAAGCTTAAATTACATTCTCTAGAAAGGCGATGAATTAGGAGTGACATATGGTAGAGGTGCACAATAGGATGAATGGACATAACAAAGGGGACATTAATAGGGTATTAAAAGTAACAACACAAAACAGAACTCGAAACAAAGTGTAAAAATTGAAAAATTTAGATTTAGGAAAGAACTGCATGGGTATATACACTGGGTTTGTACCTCAAGGTTCATGTATGCAATATTACAGAGTTCAAATTAATTCCCATGCATGCACTTAATTTATGTTATGTTTATGTACTATATGTTTTTTATGTTAAAATGTTTTTGTTGATTTGTTTCTATATTTTCATAAGTAAAGCATGCTTACCCACTTATTCCAAGTTTTATGGTAACTTTACAAAGTTTAAAACAAAGTTAAAAATTATTTTCTGCTTTTCATACAGGAATTATACGTTAATATAACATCATAATAACGTAATGATGTCGTGTAAATAACGTTATATTGACGTCATATAAATGTTATATTTATGTTATAAGAACGTAAATTGGATAGGTTTACATAGAGTAAACAAAAAAAAATGTTGACTGAAAATTATATATTCTTAAATATAAAGCATGAAAACATTACAATTCCATAGCATTCACTATTATTTTAAAAATTTTACATAAATCTTAGAAACCTGTGTCTCAAGAATATATGTTTTTAGTTATATCTAATGGTTTTAAGGACGTCAGATATACGTATTAATCTTAAAAGTTACAAAACTACCTTTGTGGCACCATTTAAAAACGTTCACAAACGTTCTGTGTTTGCTGGGATGCCTCTTCAATGCAAGCAGAGCTAACTGCCATTGTTATGGCGTTAAGGTTTCTTGAACGGAACACTAATGGTGCAGTGATTTGCACTGATTCAAAAGCAGCACTACAAAGCCTAAGTAAAAATCAGGCAGAAAATCTTGCAATAGTCGCTGAAATTAAGAGAGCTGTGAGAGTTCTTACCAATCAGGGAAGAGTCATCAAGTTTGTGGATCCCCTCCCATGTTGGGATATGTGGGAATGAACGAGCAGATGTGCTGGCTGCTGAAGGCGCTGAAGGAGACCATATTGAATACTTCATACCCAAGACTCTACTACAAATTAGAGGTATTGTCAGGCAACATCACCGTGACAAGGTAACTAAGGAAAGGAGGATAGAAGCACAAACCAGTGAATCTGTACGATGGTACAACATGGTTGCAGCTGGCAATCCCAATCATTATGGCCGAAGAGGAGGAGGACGAGGGAGAGAATCAGTAATAGCGAGAATCCGTCTTGGATACAGATATCCATGGAGATATGGAATGGAAACAACAGTTGAGCAGCGAAGTTGCAGAATCTGTGGTGAGAGTGATGGACACCGCCTTGACCACTATCTACGTGAATGTGAACACCTGAGAGACATCAGAAATATGTGTAGATTAATAAACCCCACATTGTTTGAGTTAGGAAAACACTATTTGTCAAATATTGATACTGTTCTTAAAAGATTTCCCCATTTTGCACCCGCAAGATAACGTAAGCTTTTAAGGGTTGATAGATGTTAATCTTCTTGTTTGAGGAGCTGTTCACTTGAGACAGTTAAGCAAGTCCCAGCTGTGTCTGGGTACAAGTGACAGGATGAACAACCCAGCGGGTTTTCTTCCTATTGGGGAGTGTTGTACATGCTGCTATGGCGGTGTGTCCACTCACAAGATGAGTGGCGCTGCCCAATAAACTCGCCCCTCAGGGCAAAATTTAAATTTTAAATTTAAAAATTTATTTTCAGTCTCCCCCCTGGCATGGGATGTAGTCAGTCCCCCCCCCTACCTTGACCTTACCTTGAGGATACCTTGAGGTGCTTCCGGGGCTTATCGTCCCCGCGGCCCGGTCATCGACCAGGCCTCCTGGTTGCTGGACTGATCAACCAGGCTGTTGGACGCGGCTGCTCGCAGCCTGACGTATGAGTCACAGCCTGGTTGATCAGGTATCCTTTGGAGGTGCTTATCCAGTTCTCTCTTGAACACTGTGAGGGGTTTGCCAGTTATGTCCCTTATGTGTAGTGGAAGCGTGTTGAACAGTCTCGGGCCTCTGATGTTGATAGAGTTCTCTCTCAGAGTACCAGTTGCACCTCTGCTTTTCAACGGGGGTATTCTGCACATCCTGCCATGTCTTCTGGTCTCATGTGATGTTATTTCTGTGTGCAGGTTTGGGACCAGCCCCTCTAATATTTTCCACGTGTAAATTATTATGTATCTCTCCCGCCTGCGCTCAAGGGAATACAGATTTAGGCTCTTAAGTCGGTCCCAATAGTTTAGATGTTTTACCGAGTGGATTCTAGCAGTAAAGGACCTCTGCACGCTCTCCAGGTCAGCAATTTCACCAGCAGTGAAAGGGGCTGTCATTGTGCAGCAGTACTAGACTCTAGAGAGCACAAGCGTTTTGAAAAGTGTCATCATCGGTATAGCATCTCTAGTGTGAAAAGTTCTTGTTATAATTGTCTTGTGACTAGTGTATAGTGGACATTGTCTAGTGTATAGTGGTCATTGACTAGTGTATAGTGGTCATTGTCTTGTGACTAGTGTATAGTGGTCATTGTCATATGTCTAGTGTATAGTGTTCATTGTCTAGTGTATAGTGGTCATTGTCTTGTGTCTAGTGTATAGTGGTCATTGTCTTGTGTCTTGTGTATAGTGGTCATTGTCTAGCGTATAGTGGTCATTGTCTTGTGTCTTGTGTATAGTGGTCATTGTCTAGCGTATAGTGGTCATTGTCTTGTGTCTTGTGTATAGTGGTCATTGTCTTGTGACTAGTGTATAGTGGTCATTGTCTAGTGTATAGTGGTCATTGTCTAGTGTATAGTGGTCATTGTCTAATGTATAGTGGTCATTGTCTAGTGTAAAGTGGTCAATGTCTAGTGTATAGTGGTCATTGTCTAGTGTATAGTGGTCATTGTCTTGTGTCTAGTGTATAGTGGTCATTGTCTTGTGTATAGTGTATAGTGGTCATTGTCTTGTGTCTAGTGTATAGTGGTCATTGTCTTGTGTATAGTGTATAGTGGTCATTGTCTTGTGACTAGTGTATAGTGGTCATTGTGTTGTGTCTAGTGTATAGTGGACATTGTCTTGTGACTAGTGTATAGTGGACATTGTCTTGTGTCTAGTGTATAGTGGACATTGTATTGTGACTAGTGTATAGTGGTCATTGTCTAGTGTATAGTGTATAGGGGTCATTGTCTTGTGACTAGTGTATAGTGGTCATTGTCTAGTGTATAGTGTATAGTGGTCATTGTCTTGTGTATAGTGTATAGTGGTCGTTGTCTTGTGTCTAGTGTATAGTGGACATTGTCTTGTGTCTAGTGTATAGTGGTCATTGTCTTGTGACTAGTGCATAGTGGTCATTGTCTTGTGTCTAGTGTATAGTGGTCATTGTCTTGTGTCTAGTGTATAGTGGTCATTTGTCTTGTGACTAGTTTATAGTGGTCATTGTCTAGTGTATAGTGTATAGTGGTCATTGTCTTGTGACTAGTGTATAGTGGTCATTGTCTTGTGACTAGTGTATAGTGGTCATTGTCTAGTGTATAGTGTATAGTGGACATTGTCTTGTGACTAGTGTATAGTGGTAATTGTCTTGTGTATAGTGTATAGTGGACATTGTCTTGTGACTAGTGTATAGTGGTCATTGTCTTGTGACTAGTGTATAGTGGTCATTGTCTTGTGTATAGTGTATAGTGGTCATTGTCTTGTGTCTAGTGTATAGTGGTCATTGTCTGTGACAGTGTATAGTGGTCATTGTCTAGTGTATAGTGTATAGTGGTCATTGTTGTGACTAGTGTATAGTGGTCATTGTCTTGTGACTAGTGTATAGTGGTCATTGTCTAGTGTAAAGGGTAGTGGACATTGTCTTGTGACTAGTGTGTATAGTGGTCATGTCTGTGACTAGTGTATAGTGGTCATTGTCTAGTGTATAGTGGTCATTGTCTAGTGTATAGTGGTCATTGTCTAGTGTATAGTGGTCATTGACTAGTGTATAGGGACATGTGTCTAGTGTATAGTGGTCATTGTCTAGTGTTAGTGGTCATTGACTAGTGTATAGCGGACATTGTCTAGTGTATAGTGGTCATTGACTAGTGTATAGTGGACATTGTCTTGTGACTAGTGTTTAGTGGACATTGTCTTGTGTCTAGTGTATATTGGTCATTGTCTTGTGACTAGTGTATAGTGGTCATTGTCTTGTGTATAGTAGTCATTGTCTTGTGTATAGTGGACATTGTCTTGTGACTAGTGTAAAGTGGTCATTGTCTAGTGTATAGTGGTCATTGTCTTGTGACTAGTGTATAGTGGTCATTGTCTTGTGACTAGTGTATAGTGGTCATTGTCTAGTGTATAGTGGTCATTGTCTAGTGTATAGTGGTCATTGTCTAGTGTATAGTGGTCATTGTCTAGTGTATAGTGGTCATTGTCTAGTGTATAGTGGTCATTGTCTAGTGTATAGTGGACATTGTCTTGTGACTAGTGTATAGTGGTCATTGTCTTGTAACTAGTGTATAGTGGTCATTGTCTTGTGACTAGTGCATAGTGGTCATTGTCTTGTGACTAGTGTATAGTGGACATTGTCTTGTGATAGTGTATAGTGGTCATTGTCTTGTGACTAGTGTATAGTGGTCATTGTCTTTGTGACTAGTGTATAGTGGACATTGTCTAGTGTATAGTGGTCATTGTCTAGTGTATAGTGGTCATTGTCTAGTGTATAGTGGTCATTGTCTTGTGTATAGTGGTCATTGACTAGTGTATAGTGGACATTGTCTAGTGTATAGTGGTCATTGTCTAGTGTATAGTGGTCATTGACTAGTGTATAGTGGACATTGTCTAGTGATAGTGGCCATTGTCTAGTGTATAGTGATCATGACTAGTGTATAGTGGACATTGTCTTGTGACTAGTATATAGTGGACATGTTTGTGACTAGTGTATAGTGGTCATTGACTAGTGTATAGTGGACATTGTCTTGTGACTAGTGTAGAGTGGTCATTGTCTAGTGTATAGTGTATAGTGGTCATTGTCTTGTGACTAGTGTATAGTGGTCATTGTCTTGTGTCTAGTGTATAGTGGTCATTGTCTTGTGACTAGTGTATAGTGGTCATTGTCTAATGTATAGTGGTCATTGTCTAATGTATAGTGGTCATTGTCTTGTGACTAGTGTATAG
This sequence comes from Procambarus virginalis, assembly GCA_020271785.1. Lineage (NCBI taxonomy): Eukaryota > Metazoa > Arthropoda > Malacostraca > Decapoda > Cambaridae > Procambarus > Procambarus virginalis. Next base: position 204,353 of record WNGS01000410.1, read on the forward strand.
TGGTCATTGTCTTGTGTATAGTGGTCATTGTCTTGTGTCTAGTGTATAGTGGTCATTGTCTTGTGTATAGTGGTCATTGACTTGTGTCTAGTGTATAGTGGTCATTGTCTTGTGTCTTGTGTATAGTGGTCATTGTCTAGTGACTAGTGTATAGTGGTCATTGTCTTGTGACTAGTGTATAGTGGTCATTGTGTAGTGACTAGTGTATAGTGGTCATTGTCTGGTGACTAGTGTATAGTGGTCATTATCTTGTGTATAGTGCATAGTGGTCATTGTCTTGTGTCTAGTGTATAGTGGTCATTGTCTTGTGACTAGTGTATAGTGGACATTGTCTTGTGACTAGTGTATAGTGGTCATTGTCTAGTGTATAGTGGTCATTGTCTAGTGTATAGTGGTCATTGTCTAGTGTATAGTGGTCATTGTCTAGTGTATAGTGGTCATTGTCTAGTGTATAGTGGACATTGTCTTGTGACTAGTGTATAGTGGTCATTGTCTTGAAACTAGTGTATAGTGGTCATTGTCTTGTGACTAGTGCATAGTGGTCATTGTCTTGTGACTAGTGTATAGTGGACATTGTCTTGTGACTAGTGTATAGTGGTCATTGTCTTGTGTCTAGTGTATAGTGGTCATTGTCTTGTGTCTAGTGTATAGTGGTCATTGTCTTGTGACTAGTGTATAGTGGACATTGTCTTGTGACTAGTGTATAGTGGACATTGTCTTGTGACTAGGGTATAGTGGTCATTGTCTTGTGACTAGTGTAAAGTGGTCATTGTCTAGTGTATAGTGGTCATTGTCTAGTGTATAGTGGTCATTGTCTAGTGTATAGTGGTCATTGTCTAGTGTATAGTGGTCATTGACTAGTGTATAGTGGACATTGTCTAGTGTATAGTGGTCATTGTCTAGTGTATAGTGGTCATTGACTAGTGTATAGTGGACATTGTCTAGTGTATAGTGGTCATTGACTAGTGTATAGTGGACATTGTCTTGTGACTAGTGTATAGTGGTCATTGTCTAGTGTATAGTGGTCATTGACTAGTGTATAGTGGGACATTGTCTTGTGACTAGTGTATAGTGGTCATTGTCTAGTGATAGTGTATAGTGGTCATTGTCTAGTGTATAGTGGTCATTGTCTTGTGTCTAGTGTATAGTGGTCATTGTCTTGTGACTAGTGTATAGTGGTCATTGTCTAGTGTATAGTGGTCATTGTCTTGTGTCTAGTGTATAGTGGTCATTGTCTTGTCTAGTGTATAGTGGTCATTGTCTTGTGACTAGTGTATAGTGGTCATTGTCTTGTGTATAGTGTATAGTGGTCATTGTCTTGTGACTAGTGTATAGTGGTCATTGTCTTGTGACTAGTGTATAGTGGTCATTGTCTAGTGTATAGTGTATAGTGGTCATTGTCTTGTGACTAGTGTATAGTGGTCATTGTCTTGTGTATAGTGTATAGTGGACATTGTCTTGTGACTAGTGTATAGTGGTCATTGTCTTGTGACTAGTGTATAGTGGTCATTGTCTTGTGTATAGTGTATAGTGGTCATTGTCTTGTGTCTAGTGTATAGTGGTCATTGTCTTGTGACTAGTGTATAGTGGTCATTGTCTTGTGTATAGTGTATAGTGGTCATTGTCTTGTGACTAGTGTATAGTGGTCATTGTCTTGTGACTAGTGTATAGTGGTCATTGTCTTGTGTATAGTGTATAGTGGACATTGTCTTGTGACTAGTGTATAGTGGTCATTGTCTTGTGACTAGTGTATAGTGGTCATTGTCTAGTGTATAGTGGTCATTGTCTAGTGTATAGTGGTCATTGTCTAGTGTATAGTGGTCATTGACTAGTGTATAGTGGACATTGTCTAGTGTATAGTGGTCATTGTCTAGTGTATAGTGGTCATTGACTAGTGTATAGTGGTCATTGTCTAGTGTATAGTGGTCATTGACTAGTGTATAGTGGACATTGTCTTGTGACTAGTGTATAGTGGACATTGTCTTGTGTCTAGTGTATATTGGTCATTGTCTTGTGACTAGTGTATAGTGGTCATTGTCTTGTGTATAGTAGTCATTGTCTTGTGTATAGTGGACATTGTCTTGTGACTAGTGTAAAGTGGTCATTGTCTAGTGTATAGTGGTCATTGTCTTGTGACTAGTGTATAGTGGTCATTGTCTAGTGTATAGTGGTCATTGTCTAGTGTATAGTGGTCATTGTCTAGTGTATAGTGGTCATTGTCTAGTGTATAGTGGTCATTGTCTAGTGTATAGTGGTCATTGTCTAGTGTATAGTGGACATTGTCTTGTGACTAGTGTATAGTGGTCATTGTCTTGTAACTAGTGTATAGTGGTCATTGTCTTGTGACTAGTGCATAGTGGTCATTGTCTTGTGACTAGTGTATAGTGGACATTGTCTTGTGACTAGTGTATAGTGGTCATTGTCTTGTGACTAGTGTATAGTGGTCATTGTCTTGTGACTAGTGTATAGTGGACATTGTCTAGTGTATAGTGGTCATTGTCTAGTGTATAGTGGTCATTGTCTAGTGTATAGTGGTCATTGTCTTGTGTATAGTGGTCATTGACTAGTGTATAGTGGACATTGTCTAGTGTATAGTGGTCATTGTCTAGTGTATAGTGGTCATTGACTAGTGTATAGTGGACATTGTCTAGTGTATAGTGGCCATTGTCTAGTGTATAGTGGTCATTGACTAGTGTATAGTGGACATTGTCTTGTGACTAGTGTATAGTGGACATTGTCTTGTGACTAGTGTATAGTGGTCATTGACTAGTGTATAGTGGACATTGTCTTGTGACTAGTGTAGAGTGGTCATTGTCTAGTGTATAGTGTATAGTGGTCATTGTCTTGTGACTAGTGTATAGTGGTCATTGTCTTGTGTCTAGTGTATAGTGGTCATTGTCTTGTGACTAGTGTATAGTGGTCATTGTCTAATGTATAGTGGTCATTGTCTTGTGACTAGTGTATAGTGGTCATTGTCTTGTGTATAGTGGTCATTGTCTTGTGTCTAGTGTATAGTGGTCATTGTCTTGTGTATAGTGGTCATTGTCTTGTGTCTAGTGTATAGTGGTCATTGTCTTGTGTCTAGTGTATAGTGGTCATTGTCTAGTGACTAGTGTATAGTGGTCATTGTCTTGTGACTAGTGTATAGTGGTCATTGTCTTGTGACTAGTGTATAGTGGTCATTGTCTTGTGACTAGTGTATAGTGGTCATTGTCTTGTGTATAGTGTATAGTGGTCATTGTCTTGTGTCTAGTGTATAGTGGTCATTGTCTTGTGACTAGTGTATAGTGGTCATTGTCTTGTGACTAGTGTAAAGTGGTCATTGTCTAGTGTATAGTGGTCATTGTCTAGTGTATAGTGGTCATTGTCTAGTGTATAGTGGTCATTGTCTAGTGTATAGTGGTCATTGTCTAGTGTATAGTGGTCATGTCTAGTGTATAGTGGTCATTGTCTAGTGTATAGTGGTCATTGTCTTGTGACTAGTGTATAGTGGTCATTGTCTTGTGACTAGTGTATAGTGGTCATTGTCTTGTGACTAGTGTATAGTGGTCATTGTCTTGTGACTAGTGTATAGTGGTCATTGTCTTGTGACTAGTGTATAGTGGTCATTGTCTTGTGTCTAGTGTATAGTGGTCATTGTCTTGTGTCTAGTGTATAGTGGTCATTGTCTTGTGACTAGTGTATAGTGGACATTGTCTTGTGACTAGTGTATAGTGGTCATTGTCTTGTGACTAGTGTATAGTGGTCATTGTCTTGTGACTAGTGTATAGTGGTCATTGTCTAGTGTATAGTGGTCATTGTCTAGTGTATAGTGGTCATTGTCTAGTGTATAGTGGTCATTGTCTAGTGTATAGTGGTCATTGACTAGTGTATAGTGGACATTGTCTAGTGTATAGTGGTCATTGTCTAGTGTATAGTGGTCATTGACTAGTGTATAGTGGACATTGTCTATGTATAGTGGTCATTGACTAGTGTATAGTGGACATTGTCTTGTGACTAGTGTATAGTGGACATTGTCTAGTGTATAGTGGTCATTGACTAGTGTATAGTGGACATTGTCTTGTGACTAGTGTATAGTGGTCATTGTCTTGTGACTAGTGTATAGTGGTCATTGTCTATGTGTATAGTGGTCATTGTCTTGTGACTAGTGTATAGTGGTCATTGTCTTGTGACTAGTGTATAGTGGTCATTGTCTTGTGNGTGAAAACCGACAAGCGGCCCGACAACTTTGCCCCAAGCAATACCATACCCAAAAGAAAATATCAACTGCCCTAAAGCTGGGCACATGGAACATCAGGACACTGACACCAGGTTTCTCTGACGACCTGCAAGAAATCAATGACGCCCGAAAAACAGCAATCATCGATAGGGAGCTGAGCACAACTGCAGATGATATTGTTCTCCTCTCCAAGAGACCAGGCTCCCTGGATCAGGATCTGTGAGAGAGAGGACCTTCTCTTTCTTCTGGCAAGGAAAATCACCTGATGAGACCAGAGAACATGGTGGTGGGATTTGCCGTGAGGAAATACACTGTTGGATACATTATGCCACCGATGGGGGAAACCGAACGAATTCTATCTCTGCAAACGCACTCCCAAACAGGACCATTCAATGTAAATTAGTGCATATGCACCAACCCTGACTTCTCCAGCAGAGGCAAAGGAAAAATTCTACGAGACCTCAACAGAGTCATAGCAAGAATCCCTGTAAAGGACACTGTTCATCCTCGGCGACTTCAAGCCAGAGTGGGTGCCGAGCACAACATTTGGCCCACTTGTCTGGGTAAATTCGGCATAGGGAGATGAATGAGAACGGGCAACGTCTGCTAGAACTCTGCTGCCTTCATGGTCTCTGTGTCACACCACACGTTCTTTGGCACAAAGCCTCAACACCGAGTATCTTGGAGACACCCCAGATCCAAGCACTGGCACCAGCTTGACCTGATTCTTACCAGGCGTGCAAGTCTACCCAGTGTCAAGATTACGCGTAGCTACCAGAGTGCTGTCTGTGACACTGACCACTCCCTGGTCTGTAGCAGGGTCAAGATGCAACCAAAGAAGATTCATCACTCAAAAAAGACGGGCAGACCTCGCATCGACACCACTAAAACCCGAAACCAGGACAAGGTGAAAGATTTGCACGAGTGCTCGAGGAAGCTCTCCCTGGCCCAGCCAGGGTCACTGCCTGTGAAAGATGGGAGCACTTCAGAGACACTGTGTTCAACGCTGCCATTTCCACCTTTGGCAAGAAGACCAGCAGGTCGGCTGACTGGTTTGAGGCTCACTCGGAAGAGATGACACCTGTCATTGAAGAGAAGAGAAACGCCTTGGCAGCCTACAAAGCCTGCCCAAGTCAGCGCAACTTACAGATCCTTCGAGCCATCCGCTGCAAAGTACAGCAGAGCGCCAGGCGATGTGCCAACAACTATTGGCTCCAGCTCTGCTCCAGATACAGATTGCAGCGGATACAGGCAATGTAAGGGGAATGTATGACGGCATCAAGCAGGCCCTCGGCCCAATCCAGAGGAAGACCGCTCCTCTGAAATCTGCCACTGGCGAGGTGATTCAGGACCAGACACTGCAGCTGAAGCGCTGGGTCGAGCACTACTCTGAGCTATACGCCAGGGACAATGTGGTCACCGAAGACGCCCTGAGCGCCATTGAGTGTCTGCCTGTGCTAATGGAACTCGACAGCGAACCGACCCTCGAAGAACTCAGTGATGCCCTAGACTCCCTTGCTCCTGGTAAAGCTCCAGGCAAAGATGGCATTCCTGCTGAGACCTTGAAGTGCTGCAGAGGTAGCCTGCTCATGGAGCTGCATGAAATTCTCTGTCTCTGCTGGGAAGAAGGAGAGGTGCCACAGGACATGAGGGATGCCAACATCGTCACACTGTATAAGAATAAAGGTGACAGGGGCGACTGCAACAACTACCGTGGAATCTCCCTCCTCAGTACTGTCGGAAAGCTGTTTGCTCGAGTCGCATTGAAGAGGCTCCAAGTACTTGCAGAGAGAGTCTATCCAGAATCACAATGCGGATTCAGAGCCGACAGGTCCACAATCGACATGGTCTTTTCCCTCAGACAACTGCAGGAGAAATGCAGGGAACAGAAGCAGCCACTCTTCATAGCCTTCATATATCTGACGAAGGCCTTCGACCTCGTCAGCAGGGATGGCCTGTTCAAGATCCTCCCCAAGATCGGATGCCCACCCAGGCTCCTCAGCATCATCAGATCTTTCCATGAGAACATGAGGGGCACCGTGGTCTTTGATGGACTAACATCAGACGCCTTTGACATCCGAAGTGGAGTAAAGCAGGGCTGCGTACTGGCTCCAACCCTATTCGGGATTTCTTCTTCGCAGTTATGCTGCGGCACACCTTCGGATCTGTCACGGAAGGCATTTACCTCCGGACCAGGTCGGATGGAAAGCTCTTTAACCTCGCCAGGCTGAGAGCCAAGACGAAGGTTCGGCTGAGGTGTCTGCGCGACTTCCTTTTCGCCGACGACGCAGCAGTCACTGCCCACTCAGCCGAAGACCTCCAACGGCTCATGACCCGCTTCAGCGAGGCCTCTCAGGCTTTCGGACTCACCATCAGCCTGAAGAAAACACAAGTCATGGGACAAGGAGTGGACTCCCCACCTGACATCGGCATCTCCGATTCCAAACTGGAAGTCGTTCACGACTTCGTGTACCTGGGCTCCACAATCTCTGACTCCCTCTCTCTTGATACGGAGCTAAACAAACGCATCGGTAAGGCATCTACTACCATGTCCAGACTGACAAAGAGAGTGTGGGCCAACAATAGGCTGACTGAATATACTAAGATTCAGGTTTACAGAGCCTGTGTCCTGAACACTCTCCTTTATGGCAGTGAGACTTGGACACTCCGCGCCCGTCAGGAAAGACAGCTGAATGCCTTCCACATGCGCTGCCTTCGACACATCTTGGACATCACCTGGCAGGACAAGGTGACAAACAACAACGTCTTGGGGAGAGCAAGAATCACCAGCATGTACACAATGCTGAAACAGAGACGAATGCGCTGGCTCGGGCACGTTGTGCGAATGGGCGACGGCAGGATCCCCAAGGATCTCCTGTACGGAGAGTTGATGCAGGGAAAGCGTCCAACAGGCAAGCCCCAGCTACGGTACAAAGACGTATGCAAGAGGGACCTGAAAGCCATGGACGTCGATCTTGCTATATGGGAGACACTGGCTGCAGACCGTTCAGCCTGGAGGCAGTCTGTTCAAAGAGGTCTCTCCAAGTTCGAGGAGTCACTTGTCAAGGAATCGGAGGCAAAGAGACAGAGAAGGAAAGCCAGTAGCCAGGAAGACAGACCAGAATCGGACTTTGTTTGTGCTCGGTGTGGGATGGACTGCCACTCTCGGATTGGCCTCATCAGTCACACCAGACGCTGCACCAGGATTGACAACCAGAGCGCAACTCCATAGTCTCCCGAGACTGAAGGATGCCTACTACTACTAGTGTATAGTGGTCATTGTGTAGTGAAAAGTGTATAGTGGTCATTGTCTTGTGACTAGTGTATAGTGGTCATTGTGTAGTGACTAGTGTATAGTGGTCATTGTGTAGTGACTAGTGTATAGTGGTCATTGTCTTGTGACTAGTGTATATTGGTCATTGTGTAGTGACTAGTGTATAGTGGTCATTGTCTAGTGACTAGTGTATAGTGGTCATTGTCTTGTGTATAGTGTATAGTGGTCATTGTCTTATGTCTAGTGTATAGTGGTCATTGTCTTGTGACTAGTGTATAGTGGACATTGTCTTGTGACTAGTGTATAGTGGTGATTGTCTTGTGACTAGTGTAAAGTGGTCATTGTCTAGTGTATAGTGGTTATTGTCTAGTGTTTAGTGGTCATTGTCTAGTGTATAGTGGTCATTGTCTAGTGTATAGTGGTCATTGTCTTGTGTATAGTGGACATTGTCTTGTGACTAGTGTATAGTGGTCATTGTCTTGTAACTAGTGTATAGTGGTCATTGTCTTGTGACTAGTGCATAGTGGTCATTGTCTTGTGACTAGTGTATAGTGGTCATTGTTTAGTGTATAGTGGTCATTGTCTTGTGACTAGTGTATAGTGGTCATTGTCTTGTGTATAGTGGTCATTGTCTAGTGTGTAGTGGTCATTGTCTTGTGTCTAGTGTATAGTGGTCATTGTCTTGTGTCTAGTGTATAGTGGTCATTGTGTAGTGACTAGTGTATAGTGGTCATTGTGTAGTGACTAGTGTATAGTGGTCATTGTCTTGTGACTAGTGTATAGTGGTCATTGTGTAGTGACTAGTGTATGGTGGTCATTGTCTAGTGACTAGTGTATAGTGGTCATTGTCTTGTGTATAGTGTATAGTGGTCATTGTCTTGTGTGTAGTGTATAGTGGTCATTGTCTTGTGAATAGTGTATAGTGGACATTGTCTTGTGACTAGTGTATAGTGGTCATTGTCTTGTGACTGGTGTATAGTGGTCATTGTCTTGTGACTAGTGTATAGTGGACATTGTCTAGTGTATAGTGGTCATTGTCTAGTGTATAGTGGTCATTGTCTAGTGTATAGTGGTCATTTTCTAGTGTATAGTGGTCATTGACTAGTGTATAGTGGACATTGTCTAGGGTATAGTGGTCATTGTCTAGTGTATAGTGGTCATTGTCTAGTGTATAGTGGACATTGTCTTATGACTAGTGTATAGTGGTCATTGTCTTGTAACTAGTGTATAGTGGTCATTGTCTTGTGACTAGTGCATAGTGGTCATTGTCTTGTGACTAGTGTATAGTGGTCATTGTCTAGTGTATAGTGGTCATTGTCTTGTGACTAGTGTATAGTGGTCATTGTCTTGTGTATAGTGGTCATTGTCTTGTGTCTAGTGTATAGTGGTCATTGTCTTGTGTATAGTGGTCATTGTCTTGTGTTTAGTGTATAGTGGTCATTGTCTTGTGTTTAGTGTATAGTGGTCATTGTCTAGTGTGTAGTGGTCATTGTCTTGTGTCTAGTGTATAGTGGTCATTGTGTAGTGACTAGTGTATAGTGGTCATTGTGTAGTGACTAGTGTATAGTGGTCATTGTCTTGTGACTAGTGTATAGTGGTCATTGTGTAGTGACTAGTGTATAGTGGTCATTGTCTAGTGACTAGTGTATAGTGGTCATTGTCTTGTGTATAGTGTATAGTGGTCATTGTCTTGTGTGTAGTGTATAGTGGTCATTGTCTTGTGACTAGTGCATAGTGGACATTGTCTTGTGACTAGTGTATAGTGGTCATTGTCTTGTGACTGGTGTTTAGTGGTCATTGTCTAGTGTTTAGTGGTCATTGTCTAGTGTATAGTGGTCATTTTCTAGTGTATAGTGGTCATTGTCTAGTGTATAGTGGTCATTGTCTAGTGTATAGTGGACATTGTCTTGTGACTAGTGTATAGTGGCCATTGTCTTGTAACTAGTGTATAGTGGTCATTGTCTTGTGACTAGTGCATAGTGGTCATTGTCTAGTGTATAGTGGTCATTGTCTAGTGTATAGTGGACATTGTCTTGTGACTAGTGTATAGTGGCCATTGTCTTGTAACTAGTGTATAGTGGTCATTGTCTTGTGACTAGTGCATAGTGGTCATTGTCTTGTGACTAGTGTATAGTGGACATTGTCTTGTGTATAGTGGTCATTGTCTAGTGTATAGTGGTCATTGTCTAGTGTATAGTGGTCATTGTCTAGTGTATAGTGGTCATTGACTAGTGTATAGTGGACATTGTCTAGTGTATAGTGGTCATTGTCTAGTGTATAGTGGTCATTGACTAGTGTATAGTGGACATTGTCTAGTGTATAGTGGTCATTGACTAGTGTATAGTGGACATTGTCTTGTGACTAGTGTATAGTGGACATTGTCTTGTGACTAGTGTATAGTGGACATTGTCTTGTGACTAGTGTATAGTGGTCATTGATTAGTGTATAGTGGACATGTCTTGTGACTAGTGTATAGTGGACATTGTCTTGTGACTAGTGTATAGTGGTCATTGACTAGTGTATAGTGGACATTTCTTGTGACTAGTGTATAGTGGTCATTGTCTTATGACTAGTGTATAGTGGTCATTGTCTTGTGACTAGTGTATAGTGGTCATTGTCTTGTGTCTAGTGTATAGTGGTCATTGTCTTGTGACTAGTGTATAGTGGTCATTGTCTAGTGTATAGTGGTCATTGACTTGTGTCTAGTGTATAGTGGTCATTCTCTTGTGTCTAGTGTATAGTGGTCATTGTCTTGTGTCTAGTGTATAGTGGACATTGTCTTGTGTCTAGTGTATAGTGGTCATTGTCTTGTCACTAGTGTATAGTGGTCATTGTCTTGTGTCTAGTGTATAGTGGTCATTGTCTTGTGACTAGTGTATAGTGGTCATTGTCTAGTGTATAGTGGACATTGTCTTGTGACTAGTGTATAGTGGTCATTGTCTTGTAACTAGTGTATAGTGGTCATTGTCTTGCGACTAGTGCATAGTGGTCATTGTCTTGTGACTAGTGTATAGTGGACATTGTCTTGTGACTAGTGTACAGTGGTCATTGTCTTGTGACTAGTGTATAGTGGTCATTGTCTTGTGACTAGTGCATAGTGGTCATTGTGTAGTGACTAGTGTATAGTGGTCATTGTCTTGTGACTAGTGTATAGTGGTCATTGTGTAGTGACTAGTGTATAGTGGTCATTGTCTAGTGACTTGTGTATAGTGGTCATTGTCTTGTGTTTAGTGTATAGTGGTCATTGTCTAGTGTGTAGTGGTCATTGTCTTGTGTCTAGTGTATAGTGGTCATTGTCTTGTGTCTAGTGTATAGTGGTCATTGTGTAGTGACTAGTGTATAGTGGTCATTGTGTAGTGACTAGTGTATAGTGGTCATTGTCTTGTGACTAGTGTATAGTGGTCATTGTGTAGTGACTAGTGTATAGTGGTCATTGTCTAGTGACTAGTGTATAGTGGTCATTGTCTTGTGTATAGTGTATAGTGGTCATTGTCTTGTGTGTAGTGTATAGTGGTCATTGTCTTGTGACTAGTGCATAGTGGACATTGTCTTGTGACTAGTGTATAGTGGTCATTGTCTTGTGACTGGTGTTTAGTGGTCATTGTCTAGTGTTTAGTGGTCATTGTCTAGTGTATAGTGGTCATTTTCTAGTGTATAGTGGTCATTGTCTAGTGTATAGTGGTCATTGTCTAGTGTATAGTGGACATTGTCTTGTGACTAGTGTATAGTGGCCATTGTCTTGTAACTAGTGTATAGTGGTCATTGTCTTGTGACTAGTGCATAGTGGTCATTGTCTTGTGACTAGTGTATAGTGGACATTGTCTTGTGACTAGTGTATAGTGGTCATTGTCTTGTGACTAGTGTCTAGTGGTCATTGTCTTGTGACTAGTGTATAGTGGACATTGTCTAGTGTATAGTGTCATTGTCTAGTGTATAGTGGTCATTGTCTAGTGTATAGTGGTCATTGTCTAGTGTATAGTGGTCATTGACTAGTGTATAGTGGACATTGTCTAGTGTATAGTGGTCATTGTCTAGTGTATAGTGGTCATTGACTAGTGTATAGTGGACATTGTCTAGTGTATAGTGGTCATTGACTAGTGTATAGTGGACATTGTCTTGTGACTAGTGTATAGTGGACATTGTCTTGTGACTAGTGTATAGTGGACATTGTCTTGTGACTAGTGTATAGTGGTCATTGATTAGTGTATAGTGGACATGTCTTGTGACTAGTGTATAGTGGACATTGTCTTGTGACTAGTGTTTAGTGGTCATTGACTAGTGTATAGTGGACATTTTCTTGTGACTAGTGTATAGTGGTCATTGTCTTATGACTAGTGTATAGTGGTCATTGTCTTGTGACTAGTGTATAGTGGTCATTGTCTTGTGTCTAGTGTATAGTGGTCATTGTCTTGTGACTAGTGTATAGTGGTCATTGTCTAGTGTATAGTGGTCATTGACTTGTGTCTAGTGTATAGTGGTCATTCTCTTGTGTCTAGTGTATAGTGGTCATTGTCTTGTGTCTAGTGTATAGTGGACATTGTCTTGTGTCTAGTGTATAGTGGTCATTGTCTTGTCACTAGTGTATAGTGGTCATTGTCTTGTGTCTAGTGTATAGTGGTCATTGTCTTGTGACTAGTGTATAGTGGTCATTGTCTAGTGTATAGTGGTCATTGTCTAGTGTATAGTGGTCATTGTCTAGTGTATAGTGGACATTGTCTTGTGACTAGTGTATAGTGGTCATTGTCTTGTAACTAGTGTATAGTGGTCATTGTCTTGCGACTAGTGCATAGTGGTCATTGTCTTGTGACTAGTGTATAGTGGACATTGTCTTGTGACTAGTGTACAGTGGTCATTGTCTTGTGACTAGTGTATAGTGGTCATTGTCTTGTGACTAGTGTATAGTGGACATTGTCTAGTGTATAGTGGTCATTGTCTAGTGTATAGTGGTCATTGTCTAGTGTATAGTGGTCATTGTCTTGTGTATAGTGGTCATTGACTAGTGTATAGTGGACATTGTCTAGTGTATAGTGGTCAATGTCTAGTGTATAGTGGTCATTGACTAGTGTATAGTGGACATTGTCTAGTGTATAGTGGTCATTGTCTAGTGTATAGTGGTCATTGACTAGTGTATAGTGGACATTGTCTTGTGACTAGTGTATAGTGGACATTGTCTTGTGACTAGTGTATAGTGGTCATTGACTAGTGTATAGTGGACATTGTCTTGTGACTAGTGTAGAGTGGTCATTGTCTAGTGTATAGTGGACATTGTCTAGTGTCTAGTGTATAGTGGTCATTTCTTGTGACTAGTGTACAGTGGTCATTGTCTTGTGTCTACTGTATAGTGGTCATTGTCTTGTGACTAGTGTATAGTGGTCATTGTCTAATGTATAGTGGTCATTGTCTTGTGACTAGTGTATAGTGGTCATTGTCTTGTGACTAGTGTATAGTGGTCATTGTCTTGTGTATAGTGGTCATTGTCTTGTGTCTAGTGTATAGTGGTCATTGTCTTGTGTATAGTGGTCATTGTCTTGTGTCTAGTGTATAGTGGTCATTGTCTTGTGTCTAGTGTATAGTGGTCATTGTCTAGTGACTAGTGTATAGTGGTCATTGTCTTGTGTATAGTGTATAGTGGTCATTGTCTTGTGTCTAGTGTATAGTGGTCATTGTGTACTGACTAGTGTATAGTGGTCATTGTTTTGTGACTAGTGTATAGTGGTCATTGTCTTGTGTCTAGTGTATAGTGGTCATTGTGTAGTGACTATTGTATAGTGGTCATTGTCTTGTGACTAGTGTATAGTGGTCATTGTGTAGTGACTAGTGTATAGTGGTCATTGTGTAGTGACTAGTGTATAGTGGTCATTGTCTTGTGACTAGTGTATAGTGGTCATTGTGTAGTGACTAGTGTATAGTGGTCATTGTCTAGTGACCAGTGTATAGTGGTCATTGTCTTGTGTATAGTGTATAGTGGTCATTGTCTTATGTCTAGTGTATAGTGGTCATTGTCTTGTGACTAGTGTATAGTGGACATTGTCTTGTGACTAGTGTATAGTGGTCATTGTCTTGTGACTAGTGTAAAGTGGTCATTGTCTAGTGTATAGTGGTCATTGTCTAGTGTTTAGTGGTCATTGTCTAGTGTATAGTGGTCATTGTCTAGTGTATAGTGGTCATTGTCTAGTGTATAGTGGACATTGTCTTGTGACTAGTGTATAGTGGTCATTGTCTTGTAACTAGTGTATAGTGGTCATTGTCTTGTGACTAGTGCATAGTGGTCATTGTCTTGTGACTAGTGTATAGTGGTCATTGTCTAGTGTATAGTGGTCATTGTCTTGTGACTAGTGTATAGTGGTCATTGTCTTGTGTCTAGTGTATAGTGGTCATTGTCTTGTGTATAGTGGTCATTGTCTTGTGTCTAGTGTATAGTGGTCATTGTCTAGTGTATAGTGGTCATTGTCTTGTGTCTAGTGTATAGTGGTCATTGTCTTGTGTCTAGTGTATAGTGGTCATTGTGTAGTGACTAGTGTATAGTGGTCATTGTGTAGTGACTAGTGTATAGTGGTCATTGTCTTGTGACTAGTGTATAGTGGTCATTGTGTAGTGACTAGTGTATAGTGGTCATTGTCTGGTGACTAGTGTATAGTGGTCATTGTCTTGTAACTAGTGTATAGTGGTCATTGTCTTGTGACTAGTGCATAGTGGTCATTGTCATGTGACTAGTGTATAGTGGACATTGTCTTGTGACTAGTGCATAGTGGTCATTGTCTTGTGACTAGTGTATAGTGGTCATTGTCTAGTGTATAGTGGTCATTGTCTTGTGACTAGTGTATAGTGGTCATTGTCTTGTGTATAGTGGTCATTGTCTTGTGTCTAGTGTATAGTGGTCATTGTCTTGTGTATAGTGGTCATTGTCTTGTGTTTAGTGTATAGTGGTCATTGTCTAGTGTGTAGTGGTCATTGTCTTGTGTCTAGTGTATAGTGGTCATTGTCTCTGTGTCTAGTGTATAGTGGTCATTGTGTTGTGACTAGTGTATAGTGGTCATTGTCTAGTGACTAGTGTATAGTGGTCATTGTCTTTTGACTAGTGTATAGTGGTCATTGTCTAGTGACTAGTGTATAGTGGTCATTGTCTTGTGACTAGTGTATAGTGGTCATGTCTTGTGTATAGTGTATAGTGGTCATTGTTGTGTGTAGTGTAAGTGGTCATTGTCTTGTGACTAGTGTATAGTGGACATTGTCTTGTGACTAGTGTATAGTGGTCATTGTCTTGTGACTGGTGTATAGTGGTGATTGTCTAGTGTTTAGTGGTCATTGTCTAGTGTATAGTGGTCATTTTCTAGTGTATAGTGGTCATTGTCTAGTGTATAGTGGTCATTGTCTAGTGTATAGTGGGTCATTGTCTTGTGACTAGTGTATAGTGGTCATTGTCTTGTAACTAGTGTATAGTGGTCATTGTCTTGTGACTAGTGTATAGTGGTCATTGTCTTGTGACTAGTGTATAGTGGACATTGTCTTGTGACTAGTGTATAGTGGTCATTGTCTTGTGACTAGTGTTGTGGTCATTGTCTTGTGACTAGTGTATAGTGTCATTGTTAGTGTATAGTGGTCATGTCTAGTGTATAGTGGTATGTCTAGTGTATAGTGGTCATTGTCTAGTGTATAGTGGTCATGGTTCTAGTGTATAGTGGTCATTGAATAGTGTATAGTGGTCATTGTCTAGTGTATAGTGGTCATTGACTAGTGTATAGTGGACATTGTCTNCTAGTGTATAGTGGTCATTGTCTTGTGACTAGTGTATAGTGTCATTGTCTTGTGTCTAGTGTATAGTGGTCATTGTCTTGTGACTAGTGTATAGTGGTCATTGTCTAGTGTATAGTGGTCATTGTCTTGTGACTAGTGTATAGTGGTCATTGTCTTGTGACTAGTGTATAGTGGTCATTGTCTTGTGTATAGTGGTCATTGTCTGTGTCTAGTGTATAGTGGTCATTGTCTTGTGACTAGTGTATAGTGGTCATTGTCTTGTGACTAGTGTATAGTGGTCATTGTCTTTGACTAGTGTATAGTGGTCATTGTCTTGTGTATAGTGTATAGTGGTCATTGTCTGTGTCTAGTGTATAGTGGTCATTGTCTTGACTAGTGTATAGTGGTCATTGTCTTGTGACTAGTGTATAGTGGTCATTGTCTTGTGTCTAGTGTATAGTGTCATTGTTTAGTGACTATTGTATAGTGGTCATTGTCTTGTGACTAGTGTATAGTGGTCATTGTCTTGTGACTAGTGTATAGTGGTCATTGTCTTGTGACTAGTGTATAGTGGTCATTGTCTTGTGACTAGTGTATAGTGGTCATTGTGTATGCTAGTGTATAGTGGTCATTGTCTTGTGACTAGTGTATAGTGGTCATTGTCTTGTGTATAGTGTATAGTGGTCATTGTCTTGTGTCTAGTGTATAGTGGTCATTGTCTTGTGACTAGTGTATAGTGGTCATTGTCTTGTGACTAGTGTATAGTGGTCATTGTCTTGTGACTAGTGTATAGTGGTCATTGTCTAGTGTATAGTGGTCATTGTCTAGTGTATAGTGGTCATTGTCTAGTGTATAGTGGTCATTGTCTGACTAGTGTATAGTGGTCATTGTCTTGTGACTAGTGTATAGTGGTCATTGTCTTGTGACTAGTGTATAGTGGTCATTGTCTTGTGACTAGTGTATAGTGGTCATTGTCTTGTGACTAGTGTATAGTGGTCATTGTCTAGTGTATAGTGGTCATTGTCTTGTGACTAGTGTATAGTGGTCATTGTCTTGTGACTAGTGTATAGTGGTCATTGTCTGTGTATAGTGGTCATTGTCTTGTGACTAGTGTATAGTGGTCATTGTCTAGTGTATAGTGGTCATTGTCTTGTGACTAGTGTATAGTGGTCATTGTCTTGTGTTAGTGTATAGTGTCATTGTCTGTGCTAGTGTATAGTGGTCATTGTCTTGTGACTAGTGTATAGTGGTCATTGTCTTGTGACTAGTGTATAGTGGTCATTGTCTTGTGACTAGTGTATAGTGGTCATTGTCTTGTGACTAGTGTATAGTGGTCATTGTCTTGTGACTAGTGTATAGTGGTCATTGTCTTGTGACTAGTGTATAGTGGTCATTGTCTTGTACTAGTGTATAGTGGTCATTGTCTTGTCTAGTGTATAGTGGTCATTGTCTTGTGACTAGTGTATAGTGGTCATTGTCTAGTGTATAGTGGTCATTGTCTTGTGACTAGTGTATAGTGGTCATTGTCTTGTGTCTAGTGTATAGTGGTCATTGTCTTGTGTATAGTGGTCATTGTCTTGTGTTAGTGTATAGTGGTCATTGTCTAGTGTATAGTGGTCATTGTCTTGTGTCTAGTGTATAGTGGTCATTGTCTTGTGTCTAGTGTTAGTGGTCATTGTGTAGTGACTAGTGTATAGTGGTCATTGTGTAGTGACTAGTGTATAGTGGTCATTGTCTTGTGACTAGTGTATAGTGGTCATTGTGTAGTGACTAGTGTATAGTGGTCATTGTCTAGTGACTAGTGTATAGTGGTCATTGTCTTGTGTATAGTGTATAGTGGTCATTGTCTTGTGTGTAGTGTATAGTGGTCATTGTCTTGTGACTAGTGTATAGTGGACATTGTCTTGTGACTAGTGTATAGTGGTCATTGTCTTGTGACTAGTGTATAGTGGTCATTGTCTAGTGTATAGTGGTCATTGTCTAGTGTATAGTGGTCATTGTCTAGTGTATAGTGGTCATTGTCTAGTGTATAGTGGTCATTGTCTAGTGTATAGTGGACATTGTCTTGTGACTAGTGTATAGTGGTCATTGTCTTGTGACTAGTGTATAGTGGTCATTGTCTTGTGACTAGTGTATAGTGGTCATTGTCTTGTGACTAGTGTATAGTGGACATTGTCTTGTGACTAGTGTATAGTGGTCATTGTCTTGTGACTAGTGTATAGTGGTCATTGTCTTGTGACTAGTGTATAGTCATTGTCTTAGTGTATAGTGGTCATTGTCTAGTGTATAGTGGTCATTGTCTAGTGTATAGTGGTCATTGTCTAGTGTATAGTGGTCATTGTCTAGTGTATAGTGGTCATTGTCTAGTGTATAGTGGTCATTGTCTAGTGTATAGTGGTCATTGACTAGTGTATAGTGGCATTGTCTTGTGACTAGTGTATAGTGGTCATTGTCTTGTGACTAGTGTATAGTGGTCATTGTGACTAGTGTATAGTGGACATTGTCTTGTGACTAGTGTATAGTGGTCATTGTCTTGTGACTAGTGTATAGTGGTCATTGTCTTGTGACTAGTGTATAGTGGTCATTGTCTGTGACTAGTGTATAGTGGTCATTGTCTTGTGACTAGTGTATAGTGGTCATTGTCTTGTGACTAGTGTATAGTGGTCATTGTCTAGTGTATAGTGGTCATTGTCTTGTGACTAGTGTATAGTGGTCATTGTCTTGTGACTAGTGTATAGTGGTCATTGTCTTGTGACTAGTGTATAGTGGTCATTGTCTTGTGTCTAGTGTATAGTGGTCATTGTCTTGTGACTAGTGTATAGTGGTCATTGTCTAGTGTATAGTGGTCATTGTCTAGTGTATAGTGGACATTGTCTTGTGACTAGTGTATAGTGGTCATTGTCTTGTAACTAGTGTATAGTGGTCATTGTCTTGTGACTAGTGTATAGTGGTCATTGTCTTGTGACTAGTGTATAGTGGTCATTGTCTTGTGACTAGTGTATAGTGGTCATTGTCTTGTGACTAGTGTATAGTGGTCATTGTCTTGTGACTAGTGTATAGTGGTCATTGTCTAGTGTATAGTGGTCATTGTCTAGTGTATAGTGGTCATTGTCTAGTGTATAGTGGTCATTGTCTTGTGTATAGTGGTCATTGACTAGTGTATAGTGGACATTGTCTAGTGTATAGTGGTCATTGTCTAGTGTATAGTGGTCATTGACTAGTGTATAGTGGACATTGTCTAGTGTATAGTGGTCATTGTCTAGTGTATAGTGGTCATTGACTAGTGTATAGTGGACATTGTCTTGTGACTAGTGTATAGTGGACATTGTCTTGTGACTAGTGTATAGTGGTCATTGTCTAGTGTATAGTGGACATTGTCTTGTGACTAGTGTATAGTGGTCATTGTCTAGTGTATAGTGGTCATTGTCTAGTGTCTAGTGTATAGTGGTCATTGTCTTGTGACTAGTGTATAGTGGTCATTGTCTTGTGTCTAGTGTATAGTGGTCATTGTCTTGTGACTAGTGTATAGTGGTCATTGTCTAGTGTATAGTGGTCATTGTCTTGTGACTAGTGTATAGTGGTCATTGTCTTGTGACTAGTGTATAGTGGTCATTGTCTTGTGTATAGTGGTCATTGTCTTGTGTCTAGTGTATAGTGGTCATTGTCTTGTGTATAGTGGTCATTGTCTTGTGTCTAGTGTATAGTGGTCATTGTCTTGTGTGTATAGTGGCATTGTCTTGTGACTAGTGTATAGTGGTCATTGTCTTGTGACTAGTGTATAGTGGTCATTGTCTTGTGACTAGTGTATAGTGGTCATTGTCTTGTGACTAGTGTATAGTGGTCATTGTCTAGTGTATAGTGGTCATTGTCTTGTGACTAGTGTATAGTGGTCATTGTCTTGTGACTAGTGTATAGTGGTCATTGTCTAGTGTATAGTGGTCATTGTCTGTGTTAGTGTATAGTGGTCATTGTCTTGTGTATAGTGGTCATTGTCTTGTGACTAGTGTATAGTGGTCATTGTCTAGTGTATAGTGGTCATTGTCTGTGTCTAGTGTATAGTGGTCATTGTCTTGTGTCTAGTGTATAGTGGTCATTGTGTAGTGACTAGTGTATAGTGGTCATTGTCTAGTGACTAGTGTATAGTGGTCATTGTCTTGTGACTAGTGTATAGTGGTCATTGTCTAGTGACTAGTGTATAGTGGTCATTGTCTTGGACTAGTGTATAGTGGTCATTGTCTGTGTATAGTGTATAGTGGTCATTGTCTTGTGTGTAGTGTATAGTGGTCATTGTCTGTGACTAGTGTATAGTGGACATTGTCTTGTGACTAGTGTATAGTGGTCATTGTCTTGTGACTAGTGTATAGTGGTCATTGTCTAGTGTATAGTGGTCATTGTCTAGTGTATAGTGGTCATTGTCTAGTGTATAGTGGTCATTGTCTAGTGTATAGTGGTCATTGTCTAGTGTATAGTGGACATTGTCTTGTGACTAGTGTATAGTGGTCATTGTCTTGTAACTAGTGTATAGTGGTCATTGTCTTGTGACTAGTGTAGTGGTCATTGTCTTGGACTAGTGTATAGTGGTCATTGTCTTGTGACTAGTGTATAGTGGTCATTGTCTTGTGACTAGTGTATAGTGGTCATTGTCTTGTGACTAGTGTATAGTGGACATTGTCTAGTGTATAGTGGTCATTGTCTAGTGTATAGTGGTCATTGTCTAGTGTATAGTGGTCATTGTCTAGTGTATAGTGGTCATTGACTAGTGTATAGTGGACATTGTCTAGTGTATAGTGGTCATTGTCTAGTGTATAGTGGTCATGACTAGTGTATAGGGACATTGTCTAGTATAGTGGTCATTGACTAGTGTATAGTGGACATTGTCTGTGACTCGTGTAAGTGGACATTGTCTGGTGACTAGTGTATAGTGGACATTGTCTTGTGACTAGTGTATAGTGGTCATTGTCTTGTGATAGTGTATAGTGGTCTTGTTAGTGTATAGTGGTCATTGTCTTGTGATAGTGTATAGTGGTCATTGTCTTGTGACTAGTGTATAGTGGTCATTGACTAGTGTATATAGTGGTCATTGTCTTGTGACTAGTGTATAGTGGTCATTGTCTTGTGACTAGTGTATAGTGGTCATTGTCTTGTGACTAGTGTATAGTGGTCATTGTCTTGTGTCTAGTGTATAGTGGTCATTGTCTTGTGACTAGTGTATAGTGGTCATTGTCTAGTGTATAGTGGTCATTGTCTGTGTCTAGTGTATAGTGGTCATTGTCTTGTGTCTAGTGTATAGTGGTCATTGTCTTGTGTCTAGTGTATAGTGGTCATTGTCTTGTGTCTAGTGTATAGTGGTCATTGTCTTGTGACTAGTGTATAGTGGTCATTGTCTTGTGTCTAGTGTATAGTGGTCATTGTCTAGTGTATAGTGGTCATTGTCTAGTGTATAGTGGTCATTGTCTAGTGTATAGTGGTCATTGTCTAGTGTATAGTGGACATTGTCTTGTGACTAGTGTATAGTGGTCATTGTCTTGTAACTAGTGTATAGTGGTCATTGTCTTGTGACTAGTGTATAGTGGTCATTGTCTTGTGACTAGTGTATAGTGGACATTGTCTTGTGACTAGTGTATAGTGGTCATTGTCTTGTGACTAGTGTATAGTGGTCATTGTCTTGTGACTAGTGTATAGTGGTCATTGTCTAGTGTATAGTGGTCATTGTCTAGTGTATAGTGGTCATTGTCTAGTGTATAGTGGTCATTGTCTAGTGTATAGTGGTCATTGACTAGTGTATAGTGGACATTGTCTAGTGTATAGTGGTCATTGTCTAGTGTATAGTGGTCATTGACTAGTGTATAGTGGACATTGTCTAGTGTATAGTGGTCATTGACTAGTGTATAGTGGACATTGTCTTGTGACTAGTGTATAGTGGTCATTGTCTTGTGACTAGTGTATAGTGGTCATTGTCTTGTGACTAGTGTATAGTGGTCATTGATTAGTGTATAGTGGACATTGTTGTGACTAGTGTATAGTGGCATTGTCTTGTGACTAGTGTATAGTGGTCATTGACTAGTGTATAGTGGACATTGTCTTGTGACTAGTGTATAGTGGTCATTGTCTTGTGACTAGTGTATAGTGGTCATTGTCTTGTGACTAGTGTATAGTGGTCATTGTCTTGTGTCTAGTGTATAGTGGTCATTGTCTTGTGACTAGTGTATAGTGGTCATTGTCTAGTGTATAGTGGTCATTGTCTTGTGTCTAGTGTATAGTGGTCATTGTCTTGTGTCTAGTGTATAGTGGTCATTGTCTTGTGTCTAGTGTATAGTGGTCATTGTCTTGTGCTAGTGTATAGTGGTCATTGTCTTGTGACTAGTGTATAGTGGTCATTGTCTTGTGTCTAGTGTATAGTGGTCATTGTCTTGTGACTAGTGTATAGTGGTCATTGTCTAGTGTATAGTGGTCATTGTCTAGTGTATAGTGGTCATTGTCTAGTGTATAGTGGTCATTGTCTTGTGACTAGTGTATAGTGGTCATTGTCTTGTGACTAGTGTATAGTGGTCATTGTCTTGTGACTAGTGTATAGTGGTCATTGTCTTGTGACTAGTGTATAGTGGTCATTGTCTTGTGACTAGTGTATAGTGGTCATTGTCTTGTGACTAGTGTATAGTGGTCATTGTCTTGTGACTAGTGTATAGTGGTCATTGTCTTGTGACTAGTGTATAGTGGTCATTGTCTTGTGACTAGTGTATAGTGGTCATTGTCTTGTGACTAGTGTATAGTGGTCATTGTCTTGTGACTAGTGTATAGTGGTCATTGTCTAGTGTATAGTGGTCATTGTCTTGTGACTAGTGTATAGTGGTCATTGTCTTGTGTATAGTGGTCATTGTCTTGTGTCTAGTGTATAGTGGTCATTGTCTTGTGTATAGTGGTCATTGTCTTGTGACTAGTGTATAGTGGTCATTGTCTAGTGTATAGTGGTCATTGTCTTGTGTCTAGTGTATAGTGGTCATTGTCTTGTGTCTAGTGTATAGTGGTCATTGTGTAGTGACTAGTGTATAGTGGTCATTGTCTTGTGACTAGTGTATAGTGGTCATTGTCTTGTGACTAGTGTATAGTGGTCATTGTGAGTGACTAGTGTATAGTGGTCATTGTCTTGTGACTAGTGTATAGTGGTCATTGTCTTGTGTATAGTGTATAGTGGTCATTGTCTTGTGTCTAGTGTATAGTGGTCATTGTCTTGTGACTAGTGTATAGTGGTCATTGTCTTGTGACTAGTGTATAGTGGTCATTGTCTTGTGACTAGTGTATAGTGGTCATTGTCTAGTGTATAGTGGTCATTGTCTAGTGTATAGTGGTCATTGTCTAGTGTATAGTGGTCATTGTCTAGTGTATAGTGGTCATTGTCTAGTGTATAGTGGACATTGTCTTGTGACTAGTGTATAGTGGTCATTGTCTTGTAACTAGTGTATAGTGGTCATTGTCTTGTGACTAGTGCATAGTGGTCATTGTCTTGTGACTAGTGTATAGTGGACATTGTCTTGTGACTAGTGTATAGTGGTCATTGTCTTGTGACTAGTGTATAGTGGTCATTGTCTTGTGACTAGTGTATAGTGGACATTGTCTAGTGTATAGTGGTCATTGTCTAGTGTATAGTGGTCATTGTCTAGTGTATAGTGGTCATTGTCTAGTGTATAGTGGTCATTGACTAGTGTATAGTGGACATTGTCTAGTGTATAGTGGTCATTGTCTAGTGTATAGTGGTCATTGACTAGTGTATAGTGGACATTGTCTAGTGTATAGTGGTCATTGACTAGTGTATAGTGGACATTGTCTTGTGACTAGTGTATAGTGGACATTGTCTTGTGACTAGTGTATAGTGGACATTGTCTTGTGACTAGTGTATAGTGGACATTGTCTTGTGACTAGTGTATAGTGGTCATTGTTAGTGTATAGTGGCATTGTCTTGTGACTAGTGTATAGTGGTCATTGTCTTGTGACTAGTGTATAGTGGTCATTGACTAGTGTATAGTGGTCATTGTCTTGTGACTAGTGTATAGTGGTCATTGTCTTGTGACTAGTGTATAGTGGTCATTGTCTTGTGACTAGTGTATAGTGGTCATTGTCTTGTGTCTAGTGTATAGTGGTCATTGTCTTGTGACTAGTGTATAGTGGTCATTGTCTAGTGTATAGTGGTCATTGTCTTGTGACTAGTGTATAGTGGTCATTGTCTTGTGTCTAGTGTATAGTGGTCATTGTCTTGTGTCTAGTGTATAGTGGACATTGTCTTGTGTCTAGTGTATAGTGGTCATTGTCTTGTGACTAGTGTATAGTGGTCATTGTCTTGTGTCTAGTGTATAGTGGTCATTGTCTTGTGACTAGTGTATAGTGGTCATTGTCTAGTGTATAGTGGTCATTGTCTAGTGTATAGTGGTCATTGTCTAGTGTATAGTGGACATTGTCTTGTGACTAGTGTATAGTGGTCATTGTCTTGTAACTAGTGTATAGTGGTCATTGTCTTGTGACTAGTGTATAGTGGTCATTGTCTTGTGACTAGTGTATAGTGGACATTGTCTTGTGACTAGTGTATAGTGGTCATTGTCTTGTGACTAGTGTATAGTGGTCATTGTCTTGTGACTAGTGTATAGTGGACATTGTCTAGTGTATAGTGGTCATTGTCTAGTGTATAGTGGTCATTGTCTAGTGTATAGTGGTCATTGTCTTGTGTATAGTGGTCATTGACTAGTGTATAGTGGACATTGTCTAGTGTATAGTGGTCATTGTCTAGTGTATAGTGGTCATTGACTAGTGTATAGTGGACATTGTCTAGTGTATAGTGGTCATTGTCTAGTGTATAGTGGTCATTGACTAGTGTATAGTGGACATTGTCTTGTGACTAGTGTATAGTGGACATTGTCTTGTGACTAGTGTATAGTGGTCATTGACTAGTGTATAGTGGACATTGTCTTGTGACTAGTGTAGAGTGGTCATTGTCTAGTGTATAGTGGACATTGTCTAGTGTCTAGTGTATAGTGGTCATTGTCTTGTGACTAGTGTATAGTGGTCATTGTCTTGTGTCTAGTGTATAGTGGTCATTGTCTTGTGACTAGTGTATAGTGGTCATTGTCTAATGTATAGTGGTCATTGTCTTGTGACTAGTGTATAGTGGTCATTGTCTTGTGACTAGTGTATAGTGGTCATTGTCTGTGTATAGTGGTCATTGTCTTGTGTCTAGTGTATAGTGGTCATTGTCTTGTGTATAGTGGTCATTGTCTTGTGTCTAGTGTATAGTGGTCATTGTCTTGGTCTAGTGTATAGTGGTCATTGTCTGTGACTAGTGTATAGTGGTCATTGTCTTGTGTATAGTGTATAGTGGTCATTGTCTTGTGCTAGTGTATAGTGGTCATGTGTAGTGACTAGTGTATAGTGGTCATTGTTGTGACTAGTGTATAGTGGTCATTGTCTGTGACTAGTGTATAGTGGTCATTGTCTTGTGACTAGTGTATAGTGGTCATTGTCTTGTGACTAGTGTATAGTGGTCATGTGTAGTGACTAGTGTATAGTGGTCATTGTGTAGTGACTAGTGTATAGTGGTCATTGTCTTGTGACTAGTGTATAGTGGTCATTGTGTTTGTGACTAGTGTATAGTGGTCATTGTCTTGTGACTAGTGTATAGTGGTCATTGTCTTGTGTATAGTGTATAGTGGTCATTGTCTTGTGTCTAGTGTATAGTGGTCATTGTCTTGTGATAGTGTATAGTGGACATTGTCTTGTGACTAGTGTATAGTGGTCATTGTCTTGTGACTAGTGTATAGTGGTCATTGTCTAGTGTTAGTGGTCATTGTCTAGTGTATAGTGGTCATTGTCTAGTGTATAGTGGTCATTGTCTAGTGTATAGTGGTCATTGTCTTGTGGATAGTGTATAGTGGTCATTGTCTTGTGACTAGTGTATAGTGGTCATTGTCTTGTGACTAGTGTATAGTGGTCATTGTCTGTGACTAGTGTATAGTGGTCATTGTCTAGTGTATAGTGGTCATTGTCTTGTGACTAGTGTATAGTGGTCATTGTCTTGTGTTAGTGTATAGTGGTCATTGTCTAGTGTATAGTGGTCATTGTCTTGTGTTAGTGTATAGTGGTCATTGTCTAGTGTATAGTGTCATTGTCTTGTGTCTAGTGTATAGTGGTCATTGTCTTGTGTCTAGTGTATAGTGGTCATTGTCTAGGGATAGTGTATAGTGGTCATTGTCTTGTGACTAGTGTATAGTGGTCATTGTCTTGTGACTAGTGTATAGTGGTCATTGTGTAGTGGACTAGTGTATAGTGGTCAGTCTGGTGACTAGTGTATAGTGGTCATTGTCTTGTGACTAGTGTATAGTGGTCATTGTCTTGTGACTAGTGTATAGTGGTCATTGTCTTGTGACTAGTGTATAGTGGTCATTGTCTTGTGACTAGTGTATAGTGGTCATTGTCTTGTGACTAGTGTGTATAGTGGTCATTGTCTAGTGTATAGTGGTCATTGTCTTGTGACTAGTGTATAGTGGTCATTGTTCTAGTGTATAGTGGTCATTGTCTTGTGACTAGTGTATAGTGGTCATTGTCTTGTGTATAGTGGTCATTGTCTTGTGTCTAGTGTATAGTGGTCATTGTCTAGTGTATAGTGGTCATTGTCTTGTGTCTAGTATAGTGTATAGTGGTCATTGTCTTGTGACTAGTGTATAGTGGTCATTGTCTAGTGACTAGTGTATAGTGGTCATGTGTTGTGACTAGTGTATAGTGGTCATTGTCTTGTGACTAGTGTATAGTGGTCATTGTCTTGTGACTAGTGTATAGTGGTCATTGTCTAGTGATAGTGTATAGTGGTCATTGTCGTGTCTAGTGTATAGTGGTCATTGTCTTGTGTAGTGTATAGTGGTCATTGTCTTGTGACTAGTGTATAGTGGACATTGTCTTGTGACTAGTGTATAGTGGTCATTGTCTTGTGACTAGTGTATAGTGGTCATTGTCTAGTGTATAGTGGTCATGTCTAGTGTATAGTGGTCATTGTCTAGTGTATAGTGGTCATTGTCTAGTGTATAGTGGTCATTGTCTAGTGTATAGTGGACATTGTCTTGTGACTAGTGTATAGTGGTCATTGTCTTGTAACTAGTGTTAGTGGTCATTGTCTTGTGACTAGTGTATAGTGGTCATTGTCTTGTGACTAGTGTATAGTGGACATTGTCTTGTGACTAGTGTATAGTGGTCATTGTCTTGTGACTAGTGTATAGTGGTCATTGTCTGTGACTAGTGTATAGTGGACATTGTCTAGTGTATAGTGGTCATTGTCTAGTGTATAGTGGTCATTGTCTAGTGTATAGTGGTCATTGTCTAGTGTATAGTGGTCATTGTCTAGTGTATAGTGGTCATTGTCTAGTGTATAGTGGTCATTGTCTAGTGTATAGTGGTCATTGACTAGTGTATAGTGGACATGTCTTGTGACTAGTGTATAGTGGTCTTGTCTAGTGTATAGTGGAATTGTCTTGTGACTAGTGTATAGTGGTCATTGTCGTGACTAGTGTATAGTGGTCATTGTCTGTGACTAGTGTATAGTGGTCATTGTCTTGGACTAGTGTATAGTGGTCATTGTCTTGTGACTAGTGTATAGTGGTCATTGTCTTGTGTTAGTGTATAGTGGTCATTGTCTAGTGTATAGTGGTCATTGTCTTGTGACTAGTGTATAGTGGTCATTGTCTGTGACTAGTGTATAGTGGTCATTGTCTTGTGACTAGTGTATAGTGGTCATTGTCTAGTGTCTAGTGTATAGTGGTCATTGTCTTGTGACTAGTGTATAGTGGTCATTGTCTAGTGTATAGTGGTCATTGTCTAGTGTATAGTGGACATTGTCTTGTGACTAGTGTATAGTGGTCATTGTCTTGTGACTAGTGTATAGTGGTCATTGTCTTGTGACTAGTGCATAGTAGTGGTCATTGTCTTGTGACTAGTGTATAGTGGAATTGTCTTGTGACTAGTGTATAGTGGTCATTGTCTTGTGACTAGTGTATAGTGGTCATGTTTGTGACTAGTGTATAGTGGTCATTGTCTAGTGTATAGTGGTCATTGTCTAGTGTATAGTGGTCATTGTCTAGTGTATAGTGGTCATTGTCTTGTGTATAGTGGTCAGTGACTAGTGTATAGTGGACATTGTCTAGTGTATAGTGGTCATTGTCTAGTGTATAGTGGTCATTGACTAGTGTATAGTGGACATTGTAGTGTATAGTGGTCATTGTCTAGTGTATAGTGGTCATTGACTAGTGTATAGTGGACATTGTCTTGTGACTAGTGTATAGTGGACATTGTCTTGTGACTAGTGTATAGTGGTCATTGACTAGTGTATAGTGGACATTGTCTTGTGACTAGTGTATAGTGGTCATTGTCTAGTGTATAGTGGACATTGTCTAGTGTCTAGTGTATAGTGGTCATTGTCTTGTGACTAGTGTATAGTGGTATTGTCTTGTGACTAGTGTATAGTGGTCATTGTCTTGTGACTAGTGTATAGTGGTCATTGTCTAGTGTATAGTGGTCATTGTCTTGTGACTAGTGGTATAGTGGTCATTGTATTGTGACTAGTGTATAGTGGTCATTGTCTTGTGACTAGTGTATAGTGGTCATTGTCTTGTGACTAGTGTATAGTGGTCATTGTCTTGTGTATAGTGGTCATTGTCTTGTGTCTAGTGTATAGTGGTCATTGTCTTGTCTAGTGTATAGTGGTCATTGTCTTGTGACTAGTGTATAGTGGTCATTGTCTTGTCTAGTGTATAGTGGTCATTGTCTTGTGTCTAGTGTATGGTCATTGTAGTGTCTAGTGTATAGTGGTCATTGTCTTGTGACTAGTGTATAGTGGTCATTGTCTTGTTACTAGTGTATAGTGGTCATTGTCTTGTGACTAGTGTATAGTGGTCATTGTCTTGTGACTAGTGTATAGTGGTCATTGTCTAGTGTATAGTGGTCATTGTCTTGTGACTAGTGTATAGTGGTCATTGTCTAGTTGTATAGTGGTCATTGTCTAGTGTATAGTGGTCATTGTCTAGTGTATAGTGGTCATTGTCTTGTGTATAGTGGTCATTGTCTAGTGTATAGTGGTCATTGTCTAGTGTATAGTGGTCATTGTCTTGTGACTAGTGTATAGTGGTCATTGTCTAGTGTATAGTGGTCATTGTCTTGTGACTAGTGTATAGTGGTCATTGTCTTGTACTATGTATAGTGGTCATTGTCTTGTGACTAGTGTATAGTGGTCATTGTCTTGTGACTAGTGTATAGTGGACATTGTCTTTGACTAGTGTATAGTGGTCATTGTCTTGTGACTAGTGTATAGTGGTCATTGTCTTGTGACTAGTGTATAGTGGTCATTGTCTTGTGACTAGTGTATAGTGGACATTGTCTAGTGTATAGTGGTCATTGTCTAGTGTATAGTGGTCATTGTCTAGTGTATGTGTCATTGACTAGTGTATAGTGGTCATTGTCTAGTGTATAGTGGTCATTGTAGTGTATAGTGTATAGTGGTCATTGTCTAGTGTATAGTGTCATTGTCTAGTGTATAGTGGTCATGTCTAGTGTATAGTGGTCATTGTCTTGTGTTAGTGTATAGTGGTCATTGTCTTGTGACTAGTGTATAGTGGTCATTGTCTTGTGACTAGTGTATAGTGGTCATTGTCTAGTGACTAGTGTATAGTGGTCATTGTCTTGTTATAGTGTATAGTGGTCATTGTCTTGTGTCTAGTGTATAGTGGTCATTGTCTTGTGACTAGTGTATAGTGGTCATTGTCTTGTGACTAGTGTATAGTGGTCATTGTCTTGTGACTAGTGTATAGTGGTCATTGTCTTGTGACTAGTGTATAGTGGTCATTGTCTTGTGTCTAGTGTATAGTGTCATTGTGTAGTGACTAGTGTATAGTGGTCATTGTCTTGTGACTAGTGTATAGTGGTCATTGTCTTGTGTCTAGTGTATAGTGGTCATTGTCTAGTGACTAGTGTATAGTGGTCATTGTCTAGTGACTAGTGTATAGTGGTCATTGTTTGTGACTAGTGTATGTGGTCATTGTCTTGTGACTAGTGTATAGTGGTCATTGTCTTGTGTATAGTGTATAGTGGTCATTGTCTTGTGTCTAGTGTATAGTGGTCATTGTCTTGTGACTAGTGTATAGTGGTCATTGTCTTGTGTATAGTGGTCATTGTCTTGTGTATAGTGACATTGTCTTGTGACTAGTGTATAGTGGTCATTGTCTTGTGACTAGTGTAAGTGGTCATTGTCTAGTGTATAGTGGTCATTGTCTTGTGACTAGTGTATAGTGGTCATTGTCTAGTGTATAGTGGTCATTGTCTAGTGTATAGTGGTCATTGTCTAGTGTATAGTGGTCATTGTCTAGTGTATAGTGGTCATTGTCTTGTGACTAGTGTATAGTGGTCATTGTCTTGTACTAGTGTATAGTGGTCATTGTCTTGTGACTAGTGTATAGTGGTCATTGTCTTGTGACTAGTGTATAGTGGTCATTGTCTTGTGACTAGTGTATAGTGGTCATTGTCTTGTGACTAGTGTATAGTGGTCATTGTCTTGTGACTAGTGTATAGTGGTCATTGTCTAGTGTATAGTGGTCATTGTCTAGTGTATAGTGGTCATTGTCTAGTGTATAGTGGTCATTGTCTTGTGTATAGTGGTCATTGTCTAGTGTATAGTGGACATTGTCTAGTGTATAGTGGTCATTGTCTAGTGTATAGTGGTCATTGACTAGTGTATAGTGGTCATTGTCAGTGTATAGTGGTCATTGTCTAGTGTATAGTGGTCATTGACTAGTGTATAGTGGACATTGTCTTGTGACTAGTGTATAGTGGTCATTGTCTTGTGACTAGTGTATAGTGGTCATTGACTAGTGTATAGTGGTCATTGTCTTGTGACTAGTGTATAGTGGTCATTGTCTAGTGTATAGTGGTCATTGTCTGTGTCTAGTGTATAGTGGTCATTGTCTTGTGACTAGTGTATAGTGGTCATTGTCTTGTGTCTAGTGTATAGTGGTCATTGTCTTGTGACTAGTGTATAGTGGTCATTGTCTATGTATAGTGGTCATTGTCTAGTGTATAGTGGTCATTGTCTAGTGTATAGTGGTCATTGTCTAGTGTATAGTGGTCATTGTCTTGTGACTAGTGTATAGTGGTCATTGTCTTGTGACTAGTGTATAGTGGTCATTGTCTTGTGACTAGTGTATAGTGGTCATTGTCTTGTGACTAGTGTATAGTGGTCATTGTCTTGTGACTAGTGTATAGTGGTCATTGTCTTGTGACTAGTGTATAGTGGTCATTGTCTTGTGACTAGTGTATAGTGGTCATTGTCTTGTGACTAGTGTATAGTGGTCATTGTCTAGTGTATAGTGGTCATTGTCTTGTGCTAGTGTATAGTGGTCATTGTCTTGTGACTAGTGTATAGTGGTCATTGTCTTGTGTATAGTGGTCATTGTCTTGTGTCTAGTGTATAGTGGTCATTGTCTTGTGTCTAGTGTATAGTGGTCATTGTCTTGTGTCTAGTGTATAGTGGTCATTGTCTTGTGACTAGTGTATAGTGGTCATTGTCTTGTGTATAGTGTATAGTGGTCATTGTCTTGTGTATAGTGTATAGTGGTCATTGTCTTGTGTCTAGTGTATAGTGGTCATTGTCTAGTGACTAGTGTATAGTGGTCATTGTCTTTGACTAGTGTATAGTGGTCATTGTCTTGTGACTAGTGTATAGTGGTCATTGTCTTGTGACTAGTGTATAGTGGTCATTGTCTTGTGACTAGTGTATAGTGGTCATTGTCTTGTGACTAGTGTATAGTGGTCATGTCTTGTGACTAGTGTATAGTGGTCATTGTCTAGTGACTAGTGTATAGTGGTCATTGTCTTGTGACTAGTGTATAGTGGTCATTGTCTTGTGACTAGTGTATAGTGGTCATTGTCTAGTGACTAGTGTATAGTGGTCATTGTCTAGTGACTAGTGTATAGTGGTCATTGTCTTGTGTCTAGTGTATAGTGGTCATTGTCTTGTGACTAGTGTATAGTGGTCATTGTCTTGTGACTAGTGTATAGTGGTCATTGTCTTGTGACTAGTGTATAGTGGTCATGTCTAGTGTATAGTGGTCATTGTCTAGTGTATAGTGTCATTGTCTAGTGTATGTGGTCATTGTCTAGTGTAATAGTGGTCATTGTCTAGTGTATAGTGGACATTGTCTTGTGACTAGTGTATAGTGGTCATTGTCTAGTGTTTTAGTGTCATTGTCTAGTGTATAGTGGTCATTGTCTAGTGTATAGTGGTCATTGTCTAGTGTATAGTGACATTGTCTTGTGACTAGTGTATAGTGGTCATTGTCTTGTAACTAGTGTATAGTGGTCATTGTCTTGTGACTAGTGCATAGTGGTCATTGTCTTGTGACTAGTGTATAGTGGTCATTGTCTAGTGTATAGTGGTCATTGTCTTGTGACTAGTGTATAGTGGTCATTGTCTGTGTATAGTGGTCATTGTCTTGTGTATAGTGGTCATTGTCTTGTGTCTAGTGTATAGTGGTCATTGTCTAGTGTATAGTGGTCATTGTTTTGTGTCTAGTGTATAGTGGTCATTGTCTTGTGTCTAGTGTATAGTGGTCATTGTCTTGTGTCTAGTGTATAGTGGTCATTGTCTTGTGTATAGTGTATAGTGGTCATTGTCTTGTGACTAGTGTATTGTGGTCATTGTCTAGCGTATAGTGGTCATTGTTTTGTGTCTTGTGTATAGTTGTCATTGTCTTGTGACTAGTGTATAGTGGTCATTGTCTAGTGTATAGCGGTCATTGTCTAGTGTATAGTGGTCATTGTCTAGTGTATAGTGGTCATTGTCTAGTGTATAGTGGTCATTGTCTAGTGTATAGTGGTCATTGTCTAGTGTATAGTGGTTATTGTCTTGTAACTAGTGTATAGTGGTCATTGTCTTGTGACTAGTGCATAGTGGTCATTGTCTTGTGACTAGTGTATAGTGGACATTGTCTTGTGACTAGTGTATAGTGGTCATTGTCTTGTGACTAGTGTATAGTGGTCATTGTCTTGCGACTAGTGTATAGTGGACATTGTCTAGTGTATAGTGGTCCTTGTCTAGTGTATAGTGGTCATTGTCTAGTGTATAGTGGTCATTGTCTTGTGTATAGTGGTCATTGACTAGTGTATAGTGGACATTGTCTTGTGTATAGTGGTCAATGTCTAGTGTATAGTGGTCATTGACTAGTGTATAGTGGACATTGTCTAGTGTATAGTGGTCATTGTCTAGTGTATAGTGGTCATTGACTAGTGTATAGTGGACATTGTCTTGTGACTAGTGTATAGTGGACATTGTCTTGTGACTAGTGTATAGTGGTCATTGACTAGTGTATAGTGGACATTGTCTTGTGACTAGTGTAGAGTGGTCATTGTCTAGTGTATAGTGGACATTGTCTAGTGTCTAGTGTATAGTGGTCATTGTCTTGTGACTAGTGTACAGTGGTCATTGTCTTGTGTCTAGTGCATAGTGGTCATTGTCTTGTGACTAGTGTATAGTGGTCATTGTCTTGTGACTAGTGTATAGTGGTCATTGTCTTGTGACTAGTGTATATTGGTCATTGTCTTGTAACTAGTGTATAGTGGTCATTGTCTTGTGACTAGTGTATAGTGGTCATTGTCTTGTGACTAGTGTATAGTGGTCATTGTCTTGTGTATAGTGGTCATTGTCTTGTGTCTAGTGTATAGTGGTCATTGTCTTGTGTATAGTGGTCATTGTCTTGTGTCTAGTGTATAGTGGTCATTGTCTTGTGTCTAGTGTATAGTGGTCATTGTCTTGTGTCTAGTGTATAGTGGTCATTGTCTAGTGACTAGTGTATAGTGGTCATAGTCTTGTGTATAGTGTATAGTGGTCATTGTCTTGTGTCTAGTGTATAGTGGTCATTGTGTAGTGTATAGTGTATAGTGGACATTGTCTTGTGACTAGTGTATAGTGGTCATTGTCTTGTGTATAGTGTATAGTGGACATTGTCTTGTGACTAGTGTATAGTGGTCATTGTCTTGTGACTAGTGTATAGTGGTCATTGTCTAGTGTATAGTGGTCATTGTCTAGTGTATAGTGGTCATTGTCTAGTGTATAGTGGTCATTGTCTTGTGACTAGTGTATAGTGGTCATTGTCTAGTGTATAGTGGTCATTGTCTAGTGTATAGTGGTCATTGTCTAGTGTATAGTGGTCATTGTCTAGTGTATAGTGGTCATTAGCTAGTGTATAGTGGACATTGTCTTGTGACTAGTGTATAGTGGTCATTGTCTAGTGTATAGTGGACATTGTCTTGTGACTAGTGTATAGTGGTCATTGTCTTGTAACTAGTGTATAGTGGTCATTGTCTTGTGACTAGTGTATAGTGGTCATTTTCTTGTGACTAGTGTATAGTGGACATTGTCTTGTGACTAGTGTATAGTGGTCATTGTCTTGTGACTAGTGTATAGTGGTCATTGTCTTGTGACTAGTGTATAGTGGTCATTGTCTTGTGACTAGTGTATAGTGGACATTGTCTTGTGACTAGTGTATAGTGGACATTGTCTAGTGTATAGTGGTCATTGTCTAGTGTATAGTGGTCATTGACTAGTGTATAGTGGACTTTGTCTAGTGTATAGTGGTCATTGTATAGCGTATTGTGAATAGTAGACATTGTCTAGTGTATAGCGGTCATTGTCTAGCGTATAGTGGTCATTGTCTAGCGTATAGTGGTTGTGGTAAAAACTCCAGGCAGTATATCTCCTTTTAATTGACTTCAATAAATTAAAGTTTATCTTATTTTTTTTTCTTAGTAGGTAAGAAATTGAGTGGACTGTATGTACTTGTTAAAACTGCCTGAAATTATTCTCACACAAATTGGGGGGACAATTTGTAGCTTAAACCACTTTGTAATGGCTCCTTCTTAAACTACAAATTGTTTACCTAAGTTTAATTATATTATTTTATCATACCACATATGGTGGTCTAATCTACTATTATTTCAACAATTATTACTAGTTATGAATACTACTACTACAATAACTAGAATGGCCTTATCTGAGCCTGTAGTAAGGGCCCGCTAAGGCTGTGTCATGTTAGCATCTATGTGGGTGTGGCCCTGTGCCTCATGGTGCCAATGGCGGCTGTGGAGGCCTTCAAGGCTGGCAACAGCTAGGTACATGTACATAGTTCTACTGCTCAGCTACTTGCTGTTCCAAGTCACAATTTACCTGTTTGGGATGCAAGGAGTTAGTACATTTCCCTAAACATATCAATACAGGTATAACATGGTATGTGAGGGCTGTAAAATGGGGTACACGTACATGGTGTTGGTGTTGTTCATATATTATGACCGACTATACCCTTTGATATTAAGCAGTGCACTAGAATAATAAACAAATACTTGGTAAGCCGGATACAATCGTTGTTGTAGTTGTTGATAGGCTGTGTTGTTGGTTGTTGACACGTAAATAGGTGTCTAGGTGTTAAACCAACTATGGAGCCATGGGCAGCGTAAGGCTGCGTTTGTTATTGTTTTCGTGTGAGCGTGGCGTCTGTAAGAGACGCTCTGCTTCCCTTGTTGTTCCAATATTTTTTCCACTTCTAAGTTAAATTTACGTTAACAAGGGAATCAAGCTATATTTTGGTGTTAATAATTATATTCAGTCTTATTGAACACTTTTTTATTCAATTTAGACATTAAACTGTTGTATGAACAGTGGTTTAATAATGTAAATACTGCGGCGACGTCGATGACGTCACGGAGTCTCCCATTCTCTAATTTTAAGAGGATACTGTTAAGGGAAGACTATACTATTTGTGTGTCGGTTTCCCGACATAATTCCGGGGGGGAAGAACACGGGTCGAAGTCCCGGTAAGGACTGCGATCACTTTATTCTTCTCCTTCAGAATTATAATGCTGCTTTAATTTGAGTTTACATTGTTGAGCTGCAGTCCTTTGGGGACGTATGTCCCGTACTGGCGTATCGGGTGCTGGAAGTCGCTGTACGTCTTCGTTCCTGGCCAGTTCTAAAGGAACTAATTTCTCTAAAGTTTTGAGAGTAGTGTTGCCTCGGCATTTACTTTCACTATTCTCAAGATGCCCTGGCTGTCTGGATGAACAGAGACTATTTGACCTAAAGGCCACTCTGAGCGTGGTCCATCACTATCCACCAGAACTATGTCACCAGGGTTCAAGTTAATTCTGTTGTAGGGGTTGTTTGCCCCGTAATGATACTCTCTCAGAGCTGTAAGGTATTCTCGAGTCCATACGTCA
Source organism: Procambarus virginalis (assembly GCA_020271785.1). Lineage (NCBI taxonomy): Eukaryota > Metazoa > Arthropoda > Malacostraca > Decapoda > Cambaridae > Procambarus > Procambarus virginalis. The sequence continues at coordinate 239,863 of WNGS01000410.1, forward strand.
TTCCACCGACTTATCACCCTTGATAGATGTTTGAAACGTTGAACCAAATCACTCTCTTGGACATATGAAGGATCCTCTGGTTCCTCGTCCGTAAGGGACACAAGTGTTTTGAGAGGTCTACCATACATCAAATGAGCTGGACTTAATGGTTCACGCTGCAAAACATCATCAGAGAGGTAGGTAAGTGGTCGGTTATTGACTCGTGCTTCTATCTCTATGACTACTGTTTGAAGCTCCTGCAGGTCAATCTTTTGGCGGTGTAGGGTTTTCCGTAGAGAACGTTTTACCGTACCAACCATGCGTTCATAGAAGCCTCCGTGCCATGGTGCTCTGGGAGGTATGAATTTCCAATGGCACTGCCGTTGATTTAGGGCTGTGCGTACCTTTGGATGTGTCCAGATTTTCCTCAGACATGCTTCTCCTGCCACTAAGTTGGACCCATTGTCTGAGATCATTAACTTAGGACAGGATCTACGTGAAGCAAACCTGCGGAAAGCCTGTAAGAATGCTTCGGCACTCATATCGGGAGTCACTTCTAGATGGACTGCCCTTGTTGTGGCACAAGTAAAAAGACAGATGTAAGCTTTTACTGGTTTCTTGTCTTTAGTGCCTGTAAGTGTTAGTGCTCCTGTGAAATCTACTCCTGTAGTCTCAAAGGGACGAATATGTACGACTCGCTCCTTCGGAAGTGGAGGAGGGCCAGGATATGGACACACTCTGGCATCGTATCTCCGGCAAACAACACAGGATTTGATTATTGATTTTACTGTCTGTCTACCTTGGGGTAGCCAGTACTGTTGTCTTAAGTCTGTGAGAGTATCTAATACCCCACCATGCAGAGTGCAGTATTTGTGTATATGTAACACAATTAGTTTGCTTACTATGTGGTGACGAGGGAGCAATATTGGATTTTTTGCTTCCAAATCTATGTCAGCGTGCTGTAAGCGGCCTCCGCATCTGATTATGTTATAATTGTCAGTGTCTAACCAGAGACCCAGATCACGTTGTAGCTTCTTTGGAACATTGTCAAATTCTGTCCCGAATGTGTCGATCTGAGCTCTTTTGACCCAATACCTTAGGGCATTAGGGAATTTATGCTTGATGNTATAGTGGTCATTGTCTTGTGACTAGTGTATAGTGGTCATTGTCTAGTGTATAGTGGTCATTGTCTAGTGTATAGTGGTCATTGTGAGTGTATAGTGGTCATTGTCTAGTGTATAGTGGTCATTGACTAGTTATAGTGGTCATTGATCTAGTGTATAGTGGTCATTGTCTAGTGTATAGTGGTCATTGTCTTGTGACTAGTGTATAGTGGACATTGTCTTGTGACTAGTGTATAGTGGTCATTGTCTTGTGACTAGTGTATAGTGGTCATTGTCTTGTGACTAGTGTATAGTGGACATTGTCTAGTGTATAGTGGTCATTGTCTAGTGTATAGTGGTCATTGTCTAGTGTATAGTGGTCATTGTCTTGTGTATAGTGGTCATGACTAGTGTATAGTGGACATTGTCTAGTGTATAGTGGTCATTGTCTAGTGTATAGTGGTCATTGACTAGTGTATAGTGGACATTGTCTAGTGTATAGTGGTCATTGTCTAGTGTATAGTGGTCATTGACTAGTGTATAGTGGACATTGTCTTGTGACTAGTGTATAGTGGACATTGTCTTGTGACTAGTGTATAGTGGTCATTGACTAGTGTATAGTGGACATTGTCTTGTGACTAGTGTATAGTGGTCATTGTCTAGTGTATAGTGGTCATTGTCTTGTGTCTAGTGTATAGTGGTCATTGTCTAGTGTATAGTGGACATTGTCTTGTGACTAGTGTATAGTGGTCATGTCTAGTGTATAGTGGTCATTGTCTTGTGACTAGTGTATAGTGGTCATTGTCTAGTGTATAGTGGACATTGTCTAGTGTCTAGTGTATAGTGGTCATTGTCTAGTGTATAGTGGTCATTGTCTTGTGTCTAGTGTATAGTGGTCATTGTGTAGTGACTAGTGTATAGTGGTCATTGTGTAGTGACTAGTGTATAGTGGTCATTGTCTTGTGACTAGTGTATAGTGGTCATTGTGTAGTGACTAGTGTATAGTGGTCATTGTCTAGTGACTAGTGTATAGTGGTCATTGTCTTGTGTATAGTGTATAGTGGTCATTGTCTTGTGTAGTGTATAGTGGTCATTGTCTTGTGACTAGTGTATAGTGGACATTGTCTTGTGACTAGTGTATAGTGGTCATTGTCTTGTGACTAGTGTATAGTGGTCATTGTCTAGTGTATAGTGGTCATTGTCTAGTGTATAGTGGTCATTTTCTAGTGTATAGTGGTCATTGTCTAGTGTATAGTGGTCATTGTCTAGTGTATAGTGGACATTGTCTTGTGACTAGTGTATAGTGGTCATTGTCTTGTAACTAGTGTATAGTGGTCATTGTCTTGTGACTAGTGCATAGTGGTCATTGTCTTGTGACTAGTGTATAGTGGACATTGTCTTGTGACTAGTGTATAGTGGTCATTGTCTTGTGACTAGTGTCTAGTGGTCATTGTCTTGTGACTAGTGTATAGTGGACATTGTCTAGTGTATAGTGGTCATTGTCTAGTGTATAGTGGTCATTGTCTAGTGTATAGTGGTCATTGTCTAGTGTATAGTGGTCATTGTCTAGTGTATAGTGGTCATTGACTAGTGTATAGTGGTCATTGTCTAGTGTATAGTGGTCATTGTCTAGTGTATAGTGGTCATTGACTAGTGTATAGTGGACATTGTCTAGTGTATAGTGGTCATTGACTAGTGTATAGTGGACATTGTCTTGTGACTAGTGTATAGTGGACATTGTCTTGTGACTAGTGTATAGTGGACATTGTCTTGTGACTAGTGTATAGTGGTCATTGACTAGTGTATAGTGGACATTGTCTTGTGACTAGTGTATAGTGGACATTGTCTTGTGACTAGTGTATAGTGGTCATTGACTAGTGTATAGTGGACATTGTCTTGTGACTAGTGTATAGTGGTCATTGTCTTGTGACTAGTGTATAGTGGTCATTGTCTTGTGACTAGTGTATAGTGGTCATTGTCTTGTGTCTAGTGTATAGTGGTCATTGTCTTGTGACTAGTGTATAGTGGTCATTGTCTAGTGTATAGTGGTCATTGTCTTGTGACTAGTGTATAGTGGTCATTGTCTTGTGTCTAGTGTATAGTGGTCATTGTCTTGTGACTAGTGTATAGTGGTCATTGTCTAGTGTATAGTGGTCATTGTCTTGTGTCTAGTGTATAGTGGTCATTGTCTTGTGTCTAGTGTATAGTGGTCATTGTCTTGTATCTAGTGTATAGTGGTCATTGTCTTGTGTCTAGTGTATAGTGGTCATTGTCTTGTGACTAGTGTATAGTGGTCATTGTCTTGTGTCTAGTGTATAGTGGTCATTGTCTTGTGACTAGTGTATAGTGGTCATTGTCTAGTGTATAGTGGTCATTGTCTTGTGACTAGTGTATAGTGGTCATTGTCTTGTGACTAGTGTATAGTGGTCATTGTCTTGTGACTAGTGTATAGTGGTCATTGTCTTGTGTATAGTGGTCATTGTCTTGTGACTAGTGTATAGTGGTCATTGTCTTGTGACTAGTGTATAGTGGTCATTGTCTTGTGACTAGTGTATAGTGGTCATTGTCTAGTGTATAGTGGTCATTGTCTAGTGTATAGTGGTCATTTTCTAGTGTATAGTGGTCATTGTCTAGTGTATAGTGGTCATTGTCTAGTGTATAGTGGATTGTCTTGTGACTAGTGTATAGTGGTCATTGTCTTGTAACTAGTGTATAGTGGTCATTGTCTTGTGACTAGTGTATAGTGGTCATTGTCTTGTGACTAGTGTATAGTGGACATTGTCTTGTGACTAGTGTATAGTGGTCATTGTCTTGTGACTAGTGTATAGTGGTCATTGTCTTGTGACTAGTGTATAGTGGACATTGTCTAGTGTATAGTGGTCATTGTCTAGTGTATAGTGGTCATTGTCTAGTGTATAGTGGTCATTGTCTAGTGTATAGTGGTCATTGACTAGTGTATAGTGGACATTGTCTAGTGTATAGTGGTCATTGTCTAGTGTATAGTGGTCATTGACAGGTATATAGTGGACATTGTCTAGTGTATAGTGGTCATTGACTAGTGTATAGTGGACATTGTCTTGTGACTAGTGTATAGTGGACATTGTCTTGTGACTAGTGTATAGTGGTCATTGTCTTGTGACTAGTGTATAGTGGTCATTGTCTAGTGTATAGTGGACATTGTCTTGTGACTAGTGTATAGTGGACATTGTCTTGTGACTAGTGTATAGTGGTCATTGACTAGTGTATAGTGGTCATTGTCTTGTGACTAGTGTATAGTGGTCATTGTCTTGTGACTAGTGTATAGTGGTCATTGACTAGTGTATAGTGGTCATTGTCTTGTGACTAGTGTATAGTGGTCATTGTCTTGTGACTAGTGTATAGTGGTCATTGTCTTGTGACTAGTGTATAGTGGTCATTGTCTTGTGTCTAGTGTATAGTGGTCATTGTCTTGTGACTAGTGTATAGTGGTCATTGTCTAGTGTATAGTGGTCATTGTCTTGTGTCTAGTGTATAGTGGTCATTGTCTTGTGACTAGTGTATAGTGGTCATTGTCTTGTGTCTAGTGTATAGTGGTCATTGTCTTGTGTCTAGTGTATAGTGGTCATTGTCTTGTGACTAGTGTATAGTGGTCATTGTCTTGTGTCTAGTGTATAGTGGTCATTGTCTTGTGACTAGTGTATAGTGGTCATTGTCTAGTGTATAGTGGTCATTGTCTTGTGACTAGTGTATAGTGGTCATTGTCTTGTGTATAGTGGTCATTGTCTTGTGTCTAGTGTATAGTGGTCATTGTCTTGTGTATAGTGGTCATTGTCTTGTGTCTAGTGTATAGTGGTCATTGTCTAGTGTATAGTGGTCATTGTCTGTGTCTAGTGTATAGTGGTCATTGTGTTGTGACTAGTGTATAGTGGTCATTGTGTAGTGACTAGTGTATAGTGGTCATTGTCTTGTGACTAGTGTATAGTGGTCATTGTCTTGTGACTAGTGTATAGTGGTCATTGTCTTGTGACTAGTGTATAGTGGTCATTGTCTTGTGTATAGTGTATAGTGGTCATTGTCTTGTGTGTAGTGTATAGTGGTCATTGTCTTGTCTAGTGTATAGTGGTCATTGTCTGTGCTAGTGTTAGTGGTCATTGTCTTTTGACTAGTGTATAGTGGTCATTGTCTAGTGTATAGTGGTCATTGTCTAGTGTATAGTGGTCATTGTCTAGTGTATAGTGGTCATTGTCTAGTGTATATGGTCATTGTCTAGTGTATAGTGGACATTGTCTTGTGACTAGTGTATAGTGGTCATTGTCTTGTGACTAGTGTATAGTGGTCATTGTCTTGTGACTAGTGTATAGTGGTCATTGTCTTGTGACTAGTGTATAGTGGACATTGTCTTGTGACTAGTGTATAGTGGTCATTGTCTTGTGACTAGTGTATAGTGGTCATTGTCTTGTGACTAGTGTATAGTGGTCATTGTTCCTAGTATAGTGGTCATTGTCCTAGTGTATAGTGGTCATTGTCTAGTGTATAGTGGTCATTGTCTAGTGTATAGTGGTCATTGTCCTAGTGTATAGTGGTCATTGTCTAGTGTATAGTGGTCATTGTCTTGTATAGTGGTCATGTCTAGTGTATAGTGTCATTGTCTAGTGTATAGTGGTCATTGTCTAGTGTATAGTGGTCATTGTACTAGTGTATATTTGAATTGTCTTGTGACTAGTGTATAGTGGTCATTGTCTTGTGACTAGTGTATAGTGGTCATTGTCTTGTGACTAGTGTATAGTGGTCATTGTCTAGTGTAATAGTGCTTGTCTTGTGACTAGTGTATAGTGGACATTGTCTTGTGACTAGTGTATATAGTGGTCATGTCTAGTGTATAGTGGTCATTGTCTTGTGACTAGTGTATAGTGGTCATTGTCTTGTGACTAGTGTATAGTGGTCATTGTCTGTGACTAGTGTATAGTGGTCATTGTCTTGTGTCTAGTGTATAGTGGTCATTGTCTTGTGACTAGTGTATAGTGTCATTGTCTAGTGTATAGTGGTCATTGTCTTGTGACTAGTGTATAGTGGTCATTGTCTTGTGACTAGTGTATAGTGGTCATTGTCTTGTGTCTAGTATAGTGGTCATTGTCTTGTGACTAGTGTATAGTGGTCATTGTCTAGTGTATAGTGGTCATTGTCTTGTGACTAGTGTATAGTGGTCATTGTCTTGTGTCTAGTGTATAGTGGTCATTGTCTTGTGTCTAGTGTATAGTGGTCATTGTCTTGTGTCTAGTGTATAGTGGTCATTGTCTTGTGACTAGTGTATAGTGGTCATTGTCTTGTGTCTAGTGTATTGGTCATTGTCTTGTGACTAGTGGTATATGGTCATTGTCTAGTGTATATGTCATTGTCTTGTGACTAGTGTATAGTGGTCATTGTCTTGTACTATGTATAGTGGTCATTGTCTTGTGTATTGGTCATTGTCTTGTGACTAGTGTATAGTGGTCATTGTCTAGTGTATAGTGGTCATTGTCTTGTACTAGTGTATAGTGGTCATTGTCTTGTGTCTAGTGTATAGTGGTCATTGTCTTGTGTCTAGTGTATAGTGGTCATTGTCTTGTGTATAGTGTATAGTGGTCATTGTCTTGTGACTAGTGTATAGTGGTCATTGTCTTTGTCTAGTGTATAGTGGTCATTGTCTAGTGTATAGTGGTCATTGTCTTGTGTCTAGTGTATAGTGGTCATTGTCTTGTGACTAGTGTATAGTGGTCATTGTCTAGTGTATAGTGGTCATTGTCTTGTGTCTAGTGTATAGTGGTCATTGTCTTGTGACTAGTGTATAGTGGTCATTGTCTGTGTCTAGTGTATAGTGGTCATTGTCTTGTGACTAGTGTATAGTGGTCATTGTCTAGTGTATAGTGGTCATTGTCTAGTGTATAGTGGTCATTGTCTTGTGACTAGTGTATAGTGGTCATTGTCTTGTGACTAGTGTATAGTGGTCATTGTCTTGTGACTAGTGTATAGTGGTCATTGTCTAGTGTATAGTGGTCATTGTCTTGTGACTAGTGTATAGTGGTCATTGTCTTGTGACTAGTGTATAGTGGTCATTGTCTAGTGTATAGTGGACATTGTCTTGTGACTAGTGTATAGTGGTCATTGTCTTGTGACTAGTGTATAGTGGTCATTGTCTTGTGACTAGTGTATAGTGGTCATTGTCTTGTGTCTAGTGTATAGTGGTCATTGTCTTGTGACTAGTGTATAGTGGTCATTGTCTAGTGTATAGTGGTCATTGTCTTGTGACTAGTGTATAGTGGTCATTGTCTTGTGACTAGTGTATAGTGGTCATTGTCTTGTGTCTAGTGTATAGTGGTCATTGTCTTGTGACTAGTGTATAGTGGTCATTGTCTAGTGTATAGTGGTCATTGTCTTGTGTCTAGTGTATAGTGGTCATTGTCTTGTGTCTAGTGTATAGTGGTCATTGTCTTGTGTCTAGTGTATAGTGGTCATTGTCTTGTGTCTAGTGTATAGTGGTCATTGTCTTGTGACTAGTGTATAGTGGTCATTGTCTTGTGTCTAGTGTATAGTGGTCATTGTCTTGTGACTAGTGTATAGTGGTCATTGTCTAGTGTATAGTGGTCATTGTCTTGTGACTAGTGTATAGTGGTCATTGTCTTGTGACTAGTGTATAGTGGTCATTGTCTTGTGTATAGTGGTCATTGTCTTGTGTCTAGTGTATAGTGGTCATTGTCTAGTGTATAGTGGTCATTGTCTTGTGTCTAGTGTATAGTGGTCATTGTCTTGTGTCTAGTGTATAGTGGTCATTGTCTTGTGTCTAGTGTATAGTGGTCATTGTCTTGTGTATAGTGTATAGTGGTCATTGTCTTGTGACTAGTGTATAGTGGTCATTGTCTTATGTCTAGTGTATAGTGGTCATTGTCTAGTGTATAGTGGTCATTGTCTTGTGTCTAGTGTATAGTGGTCATTGTCTTGTGTCTAGTGTATAGTGGTCATTGTCTAGTGTATAGTGGTCATTGTCTTGTGTCTAGTGTATAGTGGTCATTGTCTTGTGACTAGTGTATAGTGGTCATTGTCTTGTGTCTAGTGTATAGTGGTCATTGTCTTGTGACTAGTGTATAGTGGTCATTGTCTAGTGTATAGTGGTCATTGTCTAGTGTATAGTGGTCATTGTCTTGTGACTAGTGTATAGTGGTCATTGTCTTGTGACTAGTGTATAGTGGTCATTGTCTTGTGACTAGTGTATAGTGGTCATTGTCTTGTTCTAGTGTATAGTGGTCATTGTCTTGTGACTAGTGTATAGTGGTCATTGTCTAGTGTATAGTGGTCATTGTCTTGTGACTAGTGTATAGTGGTCATTGTCTTGTGACTAGTGTATAGTGGTCATTGTCTTGTGACTAGTGTATAGTGGTCATTGTCTTGTGTCTAGTGTATAGTGGTCATTGTCTTGTGACTAGTGTATAGTGGTCATTGTCTAGTGTATAGTGGTCATTGTCTTGTGACTAGTGTATAGTGGTCATTGTCTTGTGTCTAGTGTATAGTGGTCATTGTCTTGTGACTAGTGTATAGTGGTCATTGTCTTGTGTCTAGTGTATAGTGGTCATTGTCTTGTGACTAGTGTATAGTGGTCATTGTCTAGTGTATAGTGGTCATTGTCTTGTGACTAGTGTATAGTGGTCATTGTCTAGTGTATAGTGGTCATTGTCTTGTGTCTAGTGTATAGTGGTCATTGTCTTGTGTCTAGTGTATAGTGGTCATTGTCTTGTGACTAGTGTATAGTGGTCATTGTCTAGTGTATAGTGGTCATTGTCTTTGTGTCTAGTGTATAGTGGTCATTGTCTTGTGTCTAGTGTATAGTGGTCATTGTCTTGTGACTAGTGTATAGTGGTCATTGTCTTGTGTCTAGTGTATAGTGGTCATGTCTTGTGACTAGTGTATAGTGGTCATTGTCTTGTGTCTAGTGTATAGTGGTCATTGTCTTGTGACTAGTGTATAGTGGTCATTGTCTAGTGTATAGTGGTCATTGTCTTGTGACTAGTGTATAGTGGTCATTGTCTTGTGACTAGTGTATAGTGGTCATTGTCTTGTGACTAGTGTATAGTGGTCATTGTCTTGTGACTAGTGTATAGTGGTCATTGTCTTGTGTATAGTGGTCATTGTCTTGTGTCTAGTGTATAGTGGTCATTGTCTAGTGTATAGTGGTCATTGTCTTGTGTCTAGTGTATAGTGGTCATTGTCTTGTGTCTAGTGTATAGTGGTCATTGTCTTGTGTCTAGTGTATAGTGGTCATTGTCTTGTGTATAGTGTATAGTGGTCATTGTCTTGTGACTAGTGTATAGTGGTCATTGTCTTGTGTCTAGTGTATAGTGGTCATTGTCTAGTGTATAGTGGTCATTGTCTTGTGTCTAGTGTATAGTGGTCATTGTCTTGTACTAGTGTATAGTGGTCATTGTCTAGTGTATAGTGGTCATTGTCTTGTGTCTAGTGTATAGTGGTCATTGTCTAGATAGTGTCTGTCTTGTGTATAGTGGTATAGTGTGACAGGTATACATTGTCTTGTGACTAGTGTATAGTGGTCATTGTCTTGTGTTATAGTGGTCATTGTCTAGTGTATAGTGGTCATTGTCTAGTGTATAGTGGTCATTGTCTATTGTTTTGTATAGGGTCATTGTCTAGTGTATAGTGGTCATTGTCTAGTGTATAGTGGTCATTGTCTTGTGATATAGTGGTCATTGTCTAGTGTATAGTGGTCATTGTCTAGTGTATAGTGTCATTGTCTTGTGACTAGTGTATAGTGGTCATTGTCTTGTGACTAGTGTATAGTGGTCATTGTCTTGTGACTAGTGTATAGTGGTCATTGTCTAGTGTATAGTGGTCATTGTCTTGTGACTAGTGTATAGTGGTCATTGTCTTGTGACTAGTGTATAGTGGTCATTGTCTAGTGTATAGTGGTCATTGTCTTGTGACTAGTGTATAGTGGTCATTGTCTTGTGACTAGTGTATAGTGGTCATTGTCTTGTGACTAGTGTATAGTGGTCATTGTCTAGTGTATAGTGGTCATTGTCTTGTGTCTAGTGTATAGTGGTCATTGTCTTGTGTCTAGTGTATAGTGGTCATTGTCTTGTGTCTAGTGTATAGTGGTCATTGTCTTGTGTCTAGTGTATAGTGGTCATTGTCTTGTGACTAGTGTATAGTGGTCATTGTCTTGTGTCTAGTGTATAGTGGTCATTGTCTTGTGACTAGTGTATAGTGGTCATTGTCTAGTGTATAGTGGTCATTGTCTTGTGACTAGTGTATAGTGGTCATTGTCTTGTGACTAGTGTATAGTGGTCATTGTCTTGTGTATAGTGGTCATTGTCTAGTGTATAGTGGTCATTGTCTTGTGTCTAGTGTATAGTGGTCATTGTCTAGTGTATAGTGGTCATTGTCTTGTGTCTAGTGTATAGTGGTCATTGTCTTGTGTCTAGTGTATAGTGGTCATTGTCTTGTGTCTAGTGTATAGTGGTCATTGTCTTGTGTATAGTGTATAGTGGTCATTGTCTTGTGACTAGTGTATAGTGGTCATTGTCTTATGTCTAGTGTATAGTGGTCATTGTCTAGTGTATAGTGGTCATTGTCTTGTGTCTAGTGTATAGTGGTCATTGTCTTGTGTCTAGTGTATAGTGGTCATTGTCTAGTGTATAGTGGTCATTGTCTTGTGTCTAGTGTATAGTGGTCATTGTCTTGTGACTAGTGTATAGTGGTCATTGTCTAGTGTATAGTGGTCATTGTCTAGTGTATAGTGGTCATTGTCTAGTGTATAGTGGTCATTGTCTAGTGTATAGTGGTCATTGTCTTAGTGTATAGTGGTCATTGTCTTGTGTCTAGTGTATAGTGGTCATTGTCTTGTGTATAGTGTATAGTGGTCATTGTCTTGTGTCTAGTGTATAGTGGTCATTGTCTTGTGTTAGTGTATAGTGGTCATTGTCTTGTGACTAGTGTATAGTGGTCATTGTCTTGTGTCTAGTGTATAGTGGTCATTGTAGTGACTAGTGTATAGTGGTCATTGTGTAGTGACTAGTGTATAGTGGTCATTGTCTTGTGACTAGTGTATAGTGGTCATTGTCTTGTGACTAGTGTATAGTGGTCATTGTCTTGTGACTAGTGTATAGTGGTCATTGTCTTGTGTATAGTGTATAGTGGTCATTGTCTTGTGTCTAGTGTATAGTGGTCATTGTCTTGTGACTAGTGTATAGTGGTCATTGTCTGTGTATAGTGGTCATTGTCTAGTGTATAGTGGTCATTGTTTAGTGTATAGTGGTCATTGTCTAGTGTATAGTGGTCATTGTCTAGTGTATAGTGGTCATTGTCTTGTGACTAGTGTATAGTGGTCATTGTCTTGTGACTAGTGTATAGTGGTCATTGTCTTGTGACTAGTGTATAGTGGTCATTGTCTTGTGACTAGTGTATAGTGGACATTGTCTTGTGACTAGTGTATAGTGGTCATTGTCTTGTGACTAGTGTATAGTGGTCATTGTCTTGTGACTAGTGTATAGTGGTCATTGTCTAGTGTATAGTGGTCATTGTCTAGTGTATAGTGGTCATTGTCTATGTATAGTGGTCATTGTCTAGTGTATAGTGGTCATTGTCTAGTGTATAGTGGTCATTGTCTAGTGTATAGTGGTCATTGTCTAGTGTATAGTGGTCATTGTCTAGTGTATAGTGGTCATTGTCTAGTGTATAGTGGTCATTGTCTAGTGTATAGTGTCATTGTCTAGTGTATAGTGGACATTGTCTTGTGACTAGTGTATAGTGGTCATTGTCTTGTGACTAGTGTATAGTGGTCATTGTCTTGTGACTAGTGTATAGTGGTCATTGACTAGTGTATAGTGGTCATTGTCTTGTGACTAGTGTATAGTGGTCATTGTCTTGTGACTAGTGTATAGTGGTCATTGTCTAGTGTATAGTGGTCATTGTCTTGTGACTAGTGTATAGTGGTCATTGTCTTGTGACTAGTGTATAGTGGTCATTGTCTTGTGACTAGTGTATAGTGGTCATTGTCTTGTGTCTAGTGTATAGTGGTCATTGTCTTGTGACTAGTGTATAGTGGTCATTGTCTAGTGTATAGTGGTCATTGTCTTGTGACTAGTGTATAGTGGTCATTGTCTTGTGACTAGTGTATAGTGGTCATTGTCTTGTGTCTAGTGTATAGTGGTCATTGTCTTGTGACTAGTGTATAGTGTCATTGTCTAGTGTATAGTGGTCATTGTCTTGTGTCTAGTGTATAGTGGTCATTGTCTTGTGTCTAGTGTATAGTGGTCATTGTCTTGTACTAGTGTATAGTGGCATTGTCTTGTGTCTAGTGTATAGTGGTCATTGTCTTGTGACTAGTGTATAGTGGTCATTGTCTTGTGTCTAGTGTATAGTGGTCATTGTCTTGTGACTAGTGTATAGTGGTCATTGTCTAGTGTATAGTGGTCATTGTCTTGTGACTAGTGTATAGTGGTCATTGTCTTGTGACTAGTGTATAGTGGTCATTGTCTTGTGACTAGTGTATAGTGGTCATTGTCTTGTGTATAGTGGTCATTGTCTTGTGTCTAGTGTATAGTGGTCATTGTCTAGTGTATAGTGGTCATTGTCTTGTGTCTAGTGTATAGTGGTCATTGTCTTGTGTCTAGTGTATAGTGGTCATTGTCTTGTGTCTAGTGTATAGTGGTCATTGTCTTGTGTATAGTGTATAGTGGTCATTGTCTTGTGACTAGTGTATAGTGGTCATTGTCTTGTGTCTAGTGTATAGTGGTCATTGTCTAGTGTATAGTGGTCATTGTCTTGTGTCTAGTGTATAGTGGTCATTGTCTTGTGTCTAGTGTATAGTGGTCATTGTCTAGTGTATAGTGGTCATTGTCTTGTGTCTAGTGTATAGTGGTCATTGTCTTGTGACTAGTGTATAGTGGTCATTGTCTTGTGTCTAGTGTATAGTGGTCATTGTCTTGTGACTAGTGTATAGTGGTCATTGTCTAGTGTATAGTGGTCATTGTCTAGTGTATAGTGGTCATTGTCTTGTGACTAGTGTATAGTGGTCATTGTCTTGTGACTAGTGTATAGTGGTCATTGTCTTGTGACTAGTGTATAGTGGTCATTGTCTTGTGTCTAGTGTATAGTGGTCATTGTCTTGTGACTAGTGTATAGTGGTCATTGTCTAGTGTATAGTGGTCATTGTCTTGTGACTAGTGTATAGTGGTCATTGTCTTGTGTCTAGTGTATAGTGGTCATTGTCTTGTGACTAGTGTATAGTGGTCATTGTCTTGTGTAGTGTATAGTGGTCATTGTCTTGTGACTAGTGTATAGTGGTCATTGTCTAGTGTATAGTGGTCATTGTCTTGTGACTAGTGTATAGTGTCATTGTCTTGTGTCTAGTGTATAGTGGTCATTGTCTTGTGACTAGTGTATAGTGGTCATTGTCTTGTGTCTAGTGTATAGTGGTCATTGTCTTGTGACTAGTGTATAGTGGTCATTGTCTAGTGTATAGTGGTCATTGTCTTGTGACTAGTGTATAGTGGTCATTGTCTTGTGTCTAGTGTATAGTGGTCATTGTCTTGTGACTAGTGTATAGTGGTCATTGTCTAGTGTATAGTGGTCATTGTCTTGTGTCTAGTGTATAGTGGTCATTGTCTTGTGTCTAGTGTATAGTGGTCATTGTCTTGTGTCTAGTGTATAGTGGTCATTGTCTTGTGTCTAGTGTATAGTGGTCATTGTCTTGTGACTAGTGTATAGTGGTCATTGTCTTGTGTCTAGTGTATAGTGGTCATTGTCTTGTGACTAGTGTATAGTGGTCATTGTCTAGTGTATAGTGGTCATTGTCTTGTGACTAGTGTATAGTGGTCATTGTCTTGTGACTAGTGTATAGTGGTCATTGTCTTGTGACTAGTGTATAGTGGTCATTGTCTTGTGACTAGTGTATAGTGGTCATTGTCTTGTGTATAGTGGTCATTGTCTTGTGTCTAGTGTATAGTGGTCATTGTCTAGTGTATAGTGGTCATTGTCTTGTGTCTAGTGTATAGTGGTCATTGTCTTGTGTCTAGTGTATAGTGGTCATTGTCTTGTGACTAGTGTATAGTGGTCATTGTCTTGTGTATAGTGTATAGTGGTCATTGTCTTGTGACTAGTGTATAGTGGTCATTGTCTTGTGTCTAGTGTATAGTGGTCATTGTCTAGTGTATAGTGGTCATTGTCTTGTGTCTAGTGTATAGTGGTCATTGTCTTGTGTCTTGTGTATAGTGGTCTTGTCTAGTGTATAGTGGTCATTGTCTTGTGTCTAGTGTATAGTGGTCATTGTCTTGTGACTAGTGTATAGTGGTCATTGTCTAGTGTATAGTGGTCATTGTCTAGTGTATAGTGGTCATTGTCTAGTGTATAGTGTCATTTTTGACTAGTGTATAGTGGTCATTGTCTAGTGTATAGTGTCATTGTCTAGTGTATAGTGGTCATTGTCTAGTGTATAGTGGTCATTGTCTNACTAGTGTATAGTGTCATTGTCTTGTGACTAGTGCATAGTGGTCATTGTCTTGTGACTAGTGTATAGTGGACATTGTCTTGTGACTAGTGTATAGTGGTCATTGTCTTGTGACTAGTGTCTAGTGGTCATTGTCTTGTGACTAGTGTATAGTGGACATTGTCTAGTGTATAGTGGTCATTGTCTAGTGTATAGTGGTCATTGTCTAGTGTATAGTGGTCATTGTCTAGTGTATAGTGGTCATTGACTAGTGTATAGTGGACATTGTCTAGTGTATAGTGGTCATTGTCTAGTGTATAGTGGTCATTGACTAGTGTATAGTGGACATTGTCTAGTGTATAGTGGTCATTGACTAGTGTATAGTGGACATTGTCTTGTGACTAGTGTATAGTGGACATTGTCTTGTAACTAGTGTATAGTGGTCATTGTCTAGTGTATAGTGTATAGTGGACATTGTCTTGTGACTAGTGTATAGTGGTCATTGTCTTGTGACTAGTGTATAGTGGTCATTTTCTAGAGTATAGTGGTCATTGTCTTGTGACTAGTGTATAGTGGTCATTGTCTAGTGTATAGTGGTCATTGTCTAGTGTATAGTGGTCATTGTCTAGTGTATAGTGGTCATTGTCTAGTGTATAGTGGTCATTGTCTAGTGTATAGTGGTCATTGTCTAGTGTATAGTGGACAGTGTCTTGTGACTAGTGTATAGTGGTCATTGTCTTGTAACTAGTGTATAGTGGTCATTGTCTTGTGACTAGTGCATAGTGGTCATTGTCTTGTGACTAGTGTATAGTGGACATTGTCTTGTGACTATGTATAGTGGTCATTGTCTTGTGACTAGTGTCTAGTGGTCATTGTCTTGTGACTAGTGTATAGTGGACATTGTCTAGTGTATAGTGGTCATTGTCTAGTGTATAGTGGTCATTGTCTAGTGTATAGTGGTCATTGTCTAGTGTATAGGTCATTGACTAGTGTATAGTGGACATTGTCTAGTGTATAGTGGTCATTGACTAGTGTATAGTGGACATTGTCTAGTGTATAGTGGTCATTGACTAGTGTATAGTGGACATTGTCTTGTGACTAGTGTATAGTGGACATTGTCTTGTAACTAGTGTATAGTGGTCCTTGACTAGTGTATAGTGGACATTGTCTTGTGACTAGTGTAGTGGTCATTATCTTGTGACTAGTGTATAGTGGTCATTGTCTTGTGACTAGTATATAGTGGTCATTGTCTTGTGTCTAGTGTATAGTTGTCATTGTCTTGTGACTAGTGTATAGTGGTCATTGTCTAGTGTATAGTGGTCATTGTCTTGTGTCTAGTGTATAGTGGTCATTGTCTTGTGTCTAGTGTGTAGTGGTCATTGTGTAGTGACTAGTGTATAGTGGTCATTGTCTTGTGACTAGTGTATAGTGGTCATTGTCTTGTGTCTAGTGTATAGTGGTCATTGTCTTGTGTCTAGTGTATAGTGGTCATTGTCTTGTGTATAGTGTATAGTTTTCATTGTCTTGTGACTAGTGTATAGTGGTCATTGTCTTATGTCTAGTGTATAGTGGTCATTGTCTAGTGTATAGTGGTCATTGTCTTGTGTCTAGTGTATAGTGGTCATTGTCTTGTGTCTTGTGTATAGTGGTCATTGTCTAGCGTATAGTGGTCATTGTCTTGTGTCTTGTGTATAGTGGTCATTGTCTTGTGACTAGTGTATAGTGGTCATTGTCTAGTGTATAGTGGTCATTGTCTAGTGTATAGTGGTCATTGTCTAGTGTATAGTGGTCATTGTCTAGTGTAAAGTGGTCATTGTCTAGTGTATAGTGGTCATTGTCTAGTGTATAGTGGTCATTGTCTTGTGTCTAGTGTATAGTGGTCATTGTCTTGTGTATAGTGTATAGTGGTCATTGTCTTGTGTCTAGTGTATAGTGGTCATTGTCTTGTGTATAGTGTATAGTGGTCATTGTCTTGTGACTAGTGTATAGTGGTCATTGTGTTGTGTCTAGTGTATAGTGGACATTGTCTTGTGACTAGTGTATAGTGGACATTGTCTTGTGTCTAGTGTATAGTGGACATTGTATTGTGACTAGTGTATAGTGGTCATTGTCTAGTGTATAGTGTATAGTGGTCATTGTCTTGTGACTAGTGTATAGTGGTCATTGTCTAGTGTATAGAGTATAGTGGTCATTGTCTTGTGTATAGTGTATAGTGGTCATTGTCTTGTGTCTAGTGTATAGTGGACATTGTCTTGTGTCTAGTGTATAGTGGTCATTGTCTTGTGACTAGTGTATAGTGGTCATTGTCTTGTGTCTAGTGTATAGTGGTCATTGTCTTGTGACTAGTGTATAGTGGTCATTGTCTTGTGTATAGTGTATAGTGGTCATTGTCTTGTGACTAGTGTACAGTGGACATTGTCTTGTGACTAGTGTATAGTGGTCATTGTCTTGTGTATAGTGTATAGTGGTCATTGTCTTGTGTCTAGTGTATAGTGGTCATTGTCTTGTGACTAGTGTATAGTGGTCATTGTCTAGTGTATAGTGTATAGTGGTCATTGTCTTGTGACTAGTGTATAGTGGTCACTGTCTTGTGACTAGTGTATAGTGGTCATTGTCTTGTGTATAGTGTATAGTGGTCATTGTCTTGTGTCTAGTGTATAGTGGTCATTGTCCTGTGTATAGTGGTCATTGTCTTGTGTCTAGTGTATAGTGGACATTGTCTTGTGTCTAGTGTATAGTGGACATTGTCTTGTGACTAGTGTATAGTGGTCATTGTCTAGTGTATAGTGTATAGTGGTCATTGTCTTGTGACTAGTGTATAGTGGTCATTGTCTTGTGACTAGTGTATAGTGGTCATTGTCTAGTGTATAGTGTATAGTGGACATTGTCTTGTGACTAGTGTATAGTGGTAATTGTCTTGTGTATAGTGTATAGTGGACATTGTCTTGTGACTAGTGTATAGTGGTCATTGTCTTGTGACTAGTGTATAGTGGTCATTTTCTAGAGTATAGTGGTCTTTGTCTTGTGACTAGTGTATAGTGGTCATTGTCTAGTGTATAGTGGTCATTGTCTAGTGTATAGTGGTCATTGTCTAGTGTATAGTGGTCATTGTCTAGTGTATAGTGGTCATTGTCTAGTGTATAGTGGTCATTGTCTAGTGTATAGTGGACAGTGTCTTGTGACTAGTGTATAGTGGTCATTGTCTTGTAACTAGTGTATAGTGGTCATTGTCTTGTGACTAGTGCATAGTGGTCATTGTCTTGTGACTAGTGTATAGTGGACATTGTCTTGTGACTAGTGTATAGTGGTCATTGTCTTGTGACTAGTGTCTAGTGGTCATTGTCTTGTGACTAGTGTATAGTGGACATTGTCTAGTGTATAGTGGTCATTGTCTAGTGTATAGTGGTCATTGTCTAGTGTATAGTGGTCATTGTCTAGTGTATAGTGGTCATTGACTAGTGTATAGTGACATTGTCTAGTGTATAGTGGTCATTGTCTAGTGTATAGTGGTCATTGACTAGTGTATAGTGGACATTGTCTAGTGTATAGGTCATTGACTAGTGTATAGTGGACATTGTCTTGTGACTAGTGTATAGTGGACATTGTCTTGTAACTAGTGTATAGTGGTCCTTGACTAGTGTATAGTGGACATTGTCTTGTGACTAGTGTATAGTGGTCATTATCTTGTGACTAGTGTATAGTGGTCATTGTCTTGTGACTAGTATATAGTGGTCATTGTCTTGTGTCTAGTGTATAGTGGTCATTGTCTTGTGACTAGTGTATAGTGTCATTGTCTAGTGTATAGTGGTCATTGTCTTGTGTCTAGTGTATAGTGGTCATTGTCTTGTGTCTAGTGTGTAGTGGTCATTGTGTAGTGACTAGTGTATAGTGGTCATTGTCTTGTGACTAGTGTATAGTGGTCATTGTCTTGTGTCTAGTGTATAGTGGTCATTGTCTTGTGTCTAGTGTATAGTGGTCTTGTCTTGTGTATAGTTATACACAAGACAATGACCACTATACACTAGACACAAGACAATGACCACTATACACTAGACACAAGACAATGACCACTATACACTAGTCACAAGACAATGACCACTATACACTAGTCACTACACAATGACCACTACACACTAGACACAAGACATGACCACTATACACTAGACACAAGACAATGACCACTATACACTAGACAATGACCACTATACACTAGTCACAAGACAATGACCACTATACACTAGACACAAGACAATGACCACTATATACTAGTCACAAGACAATGACCACTATACACTAGTCACAAATAATGACCACTATACACTAGTCACAAGACAATGTCCACTATACACTAGTCAAGGACCACTATACACTAGTTACAAGACAATGTCCACTATACACTAGTCACAAGACAATGTCCACTATACACTAGTCAATGACCACTATACACTAGACAATGTCCACTATACACTAGTCAATGACCACTATACACTAGACAATGACCACTATACACTAGACAATGTCCACTATACACTAGTCAATGACCACTATACACTAGACAATGACCACTATACACTAGACAATGACCACTATACACTAGACAATGACCACTATACACTAGACAATGTCCACTATACACTAGTCACAAGACAATGACCACTAGACACTAGTCACAAGACAATGACCACTATACACTAGTCACAAGACAATGTCCACTATACACTAGTCACAAGACAATGACCACTATGCACTAGTCACAAGACAATGACCACTATACACTAGTTACAAGACAATGACCACTATACACTAGTCACAAGACACTGTCCACTATACACTAGACAATGACCACTATACACTAGACAATGACCACTATACACTAGACAATGACCACTATACACTAGACAATGACCACTATACACTAGACAATGACCACTATACACTAGACAATGACCACTATACACTAGTCACAAGACAAGACCACTATACTCTAGAAATGACCACTATACACTAGTCACAAGACAATGACCACTATACACTAGTCACAAGACAATGTCCACTATACACTATACACAAGACAATTACCACTATACACTAGTCACAAGACAATGTCCACTATACACTATACACTAGACAATGACCACTATACACTAGTCACAAGACAATGACCACTATACACTAGTCACAAGACAATGACCACTATACACTATACACTAGACAATGACCACTATACACTAGTCACAAGACAATGTCCACTATACACTAGACACAAGACAATGTCCACTATACACTAGACACAAGACAATGACCACTATACACAGGACAATGACCACTATACACTAGACACAAGACAATGACCACTATACACTATACACAAGACAATGACCACTATACACTAGTCACAAGACATGACCACTATACACTAGTCACAAGACAATGACCACTATACACTATACACTAGACAATGACCACTATACACTAGTCACAAGACAATGACCACTATACACTAGACACAAGACAATGACCACTATACACTATACACAAGACAATGACCACTATACACTAGTCACAGACAATGTCCACTGTACACTAGTCACAAGACAATGACCACTATACACTATACACAAGACAATGACCACTATACACTAGTCACAAGACAATGACCACTATACACTAGACACAGACAATGACCACTATACACTAGTCACAAGACAATGACCACTATACACTAGACACAAGACAATGTCCACTATACACTAGACACAAGACAATGACCACTATACACTATACACAAGACAATGACCCTATACTCTATACACTAGACAATGACCACTATACACTAGTCACAAGACAATGACCACTATACACTATACACTAGACAATGACCACTATACACTAGTCACAATACAATGTCCACTATACACTAGACACAAGACAATGTCCACTATACACTAGTCACAAGACAATGTCCACTATACACTAGACACAACACAATGACCACTATACACTAGTCACAAGACAATGACCACTATACACTATACACAAGACAATGACCACTATACACTAGACACA
Source organism: Procambarus virginalis (assembly GCA_020271785.1). NCBI lineage: Eukaryota > Metazoa > Arthropoda > Malacostraca > Decapoda > Cambaridae > Procambarus > Procambarus virginalis. The sequence goes on from WNGS01000410.1 coordinate 260,461, forward strand.
AGACAATGACCACTATACACTATACACAAGACAATGACCCTATACACTATACACAAGACAATGACCACTATACACTAGACAATGACCACTATACACTAGACAATGACCACTTTACACTAGACAATGACCACTATACACTAGACAATGACCACTATACACTAGACATGACCACTATACACTAGACAATGACCACTATACACTAGTCACAAGACAATGACCACTATACACAAGACACAAGACAATGACCACTATACGCTAGACAATGACCACTATACACAAGACACAAGACAATGACCACTATACACTAGACACAAGACAATGACCACTATACACTAGACAATGACCACTATACACTAGACATAAGACAATGACCACTATACCTAGTCACAAGACAATGAAAACTATACACTATACACAAGACAATGACCACTATACACTAGACACAAGACAATGACCACTATACACTAGACACAAGACAATGACCACTATACACTAGTCACAAGACAATGACCACTATACACTAGTCACTACACAATGACCACTACACACTAGACACAAGACAATGACCACTATACACTAACACAAGACAATGACCACTATACACTAGACAATGACCACTATACACTAGTCACAAGACAATGACAACTATACACTAGACACAAGACAATGACCACTATATACTAGTCACAAGACAATGACCACTATACCTAGTCACAAGATAATGACCACTATACACTAGTCACAAGACAATGTCCACTATACACTAGTCAAGGACCACTATACACTAGTTACAAGACAATGTCCACTATACACTAGTCACAAGACAATGTCCACTATACACTAGTCAATGACCACTATACACTAGACAATGTCCACTATACACTAGTCAATGACCACTATACACTAGACAATGTCCACTATACACTAGTCAATGACCACTATACACTAGACAATGACCACTATACACTAGACAATGACCACTATACACTAGACAATGACCACTATACCTAGACAATGTCCACTATACACTAGTCACAAGACAATGACCACTAGACACTAGTCACAAGACAATGACCACTATACACTAGTCACAAGACAATGTCCACTATACACTAGTCACAAGACAATGACCACTATGCACTAGTCACAAGACAATGACCACTATACACTAGTTACAAGACAATGACCACTATACACTAGTCACAAGACACTGTCCACTATACACTAGAAAATGACCACTATACACTAGACAATGACCACTATACACTAGACAATGACCACTATACACTAGACAATGACCACTATACACTAGACAATGACCACTATACACTAGACAATACCACTATACACTAGTCACAAGACAATGACCACTATACTCTAGAAAATGACCACTATACACTAGTCACAAGACAATGACCACTATACACTAGTCACAAGACAATGTCCACTATACACTATACACTAGACAATGACCACTATACACTAGTTACAAGACATGTCCACTATACACTAGTCACAAGACATGTCCACTATACACTAGTCAATGACCACTATACACTAGACAATGTCCACTATACACTAGTCAATGACCACTATACACTAGACAATGACCACTATACACTAGACAATGTCCACTATACACTAGTCAATGACCACTATACACTAGACAATGACCACTATACACTAGACAATGACCACTATACACTAGACAATGACCACTATACACTAGACAATGTCCACTATACACTAGTCACAAGACAATGACCACTAGACACTAGTCACAAGACAATGACCACTATACACTAGTCACAAGACAATGTCCACTATACACTAGTCACAAGACAATGACCACTATGCACTAGTCACAAGACAATGACCNAGCTCCTGAAAAAAATGCATCATGGTACTGGAGCGATATCGAGCAAAATGCATTTGATGCTGTGAAAGATGCATTAGTAGAGAATGCGACTGCTGCGTACTTTGATCCATCAATGGACACTGAGTTAACGGTGGATGCTAGTCCTGTTGGTTTAGGTGCTGTTTTAGCCCAACACAAACCTGGTCAACCAGATTCCAGAGTAGTAATTGCCTACGCCAGCCGTTCTCTCACAGATGTTGAGCAACGATACAGTCAGACAGAGAAGAAGCTCTTGCTCTTGTATGGGGCTGTGAACACTTCAATGTGTATCTGCTTGGTGCACCCTTTACCACGATAGTCACTGACCACAAACCGTTGGAGACCATCTTCAATAATCCAAAGTCCAAACCACCAGCTCGCATTGAGAGATGGGCTCTTCGTCTGCAACCATACAACTTTACGGTGAAATACAAGCCGGGTGCAGGCAATCCCGCTGATTACATCAGTCGACATCCTGCCAACAGTTTCACCATCACCAAGCATCAGCAAGTTGCCGAGGAATATGTACACTCTGTAACCTGTGATGCAGTCCCTAAGGCTCTCACTCTTGATGAAATACGTACTGCAACCCTAGAGGACCCAACTCTGCAAGCAACAGTGGATGCATTGACTAAGAAAAAGTTTCCACGCATCCCACCCTCAGGAGTTGACCAAGATGCATTCAAAGCACTTGAACGCATTCAGACAGAATTAAGTGTTACGCAACAACGCGACACCGTGCTGCGAGGTACTCGTATCGTTATTCCAGCTGTTCTCCAGCAACGTGCTCTGAAGCTTGCACATCAAGGACACCAAGGTCTTGTAAGGACCAAACAGCTGCTACGAGAAAAGGTATGGTTTCCTGGCATTGATCGTCAAGCTAAGGACATGCATGATGCCTGTGTCCCTTGCCAAGCTGCAGTGGATACTTCAAGACCAACACCTCTACAACCTTCACCACTACCTGCTGCACCATGGATGGAAGTATCGATGGATTTCTGTGGACCGCTACCAACTGGACAGTACTTGATGGTAGTCATTGATGATCACTCACGTTATCCAGAAGTAGAAATCATCACTTCCACATCTGCAAAGGCCGTCATCCCGAAACCTGACAAGATCTTTTCAAACTTTGGCATTCCTGAAGTTGTCAAGACGGACAATGGACCGCCATTTAATGGACAAGACTTCGTCAACTTTGCTGAGCATATTGGATTCAAACACCGCCGTGTGATGCCACTACATCCTCAAGCAAATGGAGAAGTAGAGAGATTCATGCAACCTCTCATGAAAGCTGTACGCTGTGCTCATGCTGAAGGACGATCCTGGAAACAAGCTATGTATGCTTTTCTCAGGAACTACCGTGCAACACCGCATGGAACACTGGACAAGTCGCCTGGCGAACTTTTATTTGGACGTCCTATGAGAATCGCACTACCTGTCATGCCAGCCAAAGTAACGGATAAACGTCTCGCTCAGAAGGATGCACTAGCCAAGGGCAAAATGAAAATTGCTCATGATCAACGTGCAAACGAACAATTCATAATGGTTGGAGATACTGTTCTCGTTAAAAAGAAGAAAGAGGGAAAGTTAGATATGCCGTATGATATAAAACCATATAAAGTGATTAGTGTGAAAGGAACTATGGTAACAGCGAGTAATAGAGATCATAGTATAACACGTAATATGGCTTATTTCAAAGTGATTCCAACTAGTGTAGAAAATGATGAAGTGCAAAGTCGTGCAAAAGAAAAAGAAAAAATGAGTTATGGCTCGATAAACAATTCATCGAGGGATGTTTTTGTATTTAAGGACTCTCGTCCAAAACGTCATGTTAAACGCCCTACACGATATGATGATTAATTGTGTTCCTATGTAATGCAAAGTATTTACTTGTTATGCTGAACTAAATTTAATATTGTTTGAATAATGCAGATCTCTCATTCAATATTTTGTAACTTTGTATTACAGTTTCTTTCATGTTTGTTTAACATTGCATATGTATTTTTAACATTGAAATCCTTTGTGGTAAAGATTGTTTAAATTCTTTGTGTGTTTAATTAATGTTAAATGTATGCAATATCTCTTGATATGTTAATAACTTACTTTGTGTCAATAACTTTGCTTTGTGCTACAAGCATGGTAGACATCCTGTATTCATTCTTTTTAAAGAAAAGGAGGGATGTCATGTTCACAGAAAATGGTACCATCCGTTTTCTATGTGCGGCGGCTGGACGCCACTAGAGAGAGAAGTTAAACAAAGCACAGGACGCCTGCCAAGCTTGGGAGCGAGTTGCGTGGTGACCACCGGCCGGGTCGGACACTCCTGAGGTCTCTCCGCACTGGCTAGTTTTTACGTTGGGTGATTGCTGGTTTGCCCTGCTGGTGGTGGTTTGCCACTGACAGGGTGACGTGTGACTTAGCCATGGGGTCTTCTCGCCCCCCAGTGAAGAGGACGTTGTCGGCTGGTCTGGCATTTACGGTGCCGGTGGGCCATCCATTGGTTGGTGTCGCCCTGATGGACGTGCTTCATGTGCAGCTGTCGGACCTGGTGGGCATCCAGCTGCTTCAGGGCAACCGTGCTGTGGTCAAGTTCCGCCTCCAGGCTGCCTTTCAGGCGTTTCTCGAGCAGTGTGAGGGGCGTGTTTACCCTCTCCCTGATACTGCTGGCTCCGTTAAGGTAGTGAATCTTAGTGTCACCTTGACGTCTGTGGCGGTGCATGGTGCCCCCTTCGAATTTCAGGACGACTTTTTTAACCTGTTTCGAACGGTTTGGGACAGTGTTAAGTGTTCGTTGGAACAAGGTCGTTACCGGGCACTGTGTTGGTATGCTTGACGGCTCCCGCACCCTGACAATGTCGCTGAAGTGTAGTGTACCGTCGTCGATGTCCGTGTTGGGGTACACGCTCCGCTGCCAGTATCGGGGTCAACCGCGCACCTGTTATCGGTGTGGTCACGAGGGTCATCTGGCTGCAGCGTGCGACGTGGGAGCAACTGGTCGGGTGCATGTTTTTCGTGCGGAGGATTTTCCGCCCCTGGACGGTTCTGAGGATGGAGTGGGTGCTGTGCCTGAGGCGCCTGCTTGCCTGTCTGCTGCTCCCCCTGTTGAGGCGAGTTCTACGGCCTGTGCGGCCCATCTGGTGCCTGCTGTGGCCCCTGGGGCTGTTGAGCCGGTGTGTGTGGGTGTCAGGCCGTCGCCTGAGCTGCGTGTTGTGCAGGATGTCCCGGTGGAGGTCCATGTCCCGCCCCCACCTGTGGATGCGATACCGGCTCCCGGGGACGCGGGTTCTGCTGTGTTGGAGGGGGTGCTTCAGCAAGGTGAGGTGCCTGCCGTGTCTGTGTGTGTTGACGACTGTAGTTCTGCTCTTTCCATCCCTGTGCAGAAGCGTGCGCGTCGGTGTTCTGAGGCTGTGTCCCAGGATGATGTGGACAGTGTGGGTGATGTGGCCTCTGTGGACTCTTCGGACGGTGCTGGTGTGGCCTGTGTGGATGTGAAGATGGTGGCCGTGCCTGCGGAGCGGCCTGCTGGGAGTGGTGTGGTGCGACCTGTCTCAAAGCGTTCACGGCGGGCTCGGAGTGTGTCTCCCCCTCGTGGTGTGCCTTGGGAGGAGGTGGGGGAGTATGATGATCTGGGGCCCCCCACCGAGGATGTTGGTGCTGTGAGGGCCTCCGAAGTTGCTACCTGTGCCTCTCCTCCTGCGTCTCCTGCTGTTGGATCTCCGCAGTAGGGGGTTGTCCCTGATGATCGGGACCTCGTCGTGATGTTGCGGAAAGATGTGCGCCGGGGGGCCTCGGGTCCTGTGCCCGGTGGTGGGGTCGGTGACGCACCTGCATCCCCTGCTGTATCCCCTCCTTCCTTGCTCCGGTCTGGGGATTGCCTGGTTCCGTCTGCTGGAGTCGTGCCCTGTGAGGGTCCGGAGTTGGGCCCTTATCGAGATGCCCGGGTGCTTCCGATCCGTGGTGCTCGTCCACTCTCTGGGTGTCGCGGGTGAAGGAGTTTGTGTATCGAGTGCCGGATAGGATGTCTCAGCCGAGGCCACTGCCTGGTGGCCGGCTGCCCGATGACGAGTGGGTGTTTTGGGAAGCGTACTGCTTGCGCTTTCCGATATACAAGTTTCCGGAGAAGTATTAGTTCCCGTCTTGCGCACACTGCTGCGTGGGTCAGCTGCCACCGTGACCACGACGCCCCGCACCCCGGTGCGGGGTGTCTCCCTCTGACATTCGACTCTGTTTTCGCCGCCTCTCCTCTCTCTACGGCCCATCACGTCTACCGCTTTTGACTTTCTTCTCATCCTAACCGTCAACGCATCTCCTTACGTCTGTCCTGGTGCAGTCATCGGGAGGGTTACCCCTTCATGCAAACTGCACCTATTCTCAAGAAGAAGAAGAAGCTTGGGAGCTCTAGTCATGTAATCGTTTATAAGTATTAAAGTCAGTAACCAGGAATGACTTTACATCAACCTTACTACCAAGACTATCTCAGCTATAAGCAGATACCACAGATTCCAGGTCCCTCGTCCTCAGCTGCCGTGATAAGACGTTACTTGTGGGTTGGAGTAATTATTAGTTCCTAGGACACTGCCGTGATGTGCCAAGTGACGTGGCACCGCTCTGCTAGTCGTGGGAGTGAAATACAAACTGTTAGCAAGATAAAAACGTAGATCTCTGTTGCTCGTTGCTAATGGCATCTGAGTTGCGTGGTGGATGGCTACGTTCTCGCGTCTTCTTCCTCTTCCCGATTGCGCAGGCGCTGCTCTCGATAGACATCTCGAGCGTAAATGGATTAATATATATCGGAATTAACTAAGGAAAGAAGAGATGATTACTATCTTGAGATGATTTCGGGTCTTTTTAGTGTCCCCGCGGCCCGGTCCTCGACCAGGCCTCCACCCCCAGGAAGCAGCCCATGACAGCTGACTAACACCCAGGTACCTATTTTACTGCTAGGTAACAGGGGCATAGGGTGAAAGAAACTCTGCCCATTGTTTCTCGCCGGCGCCTGGGATCGAACCCAGGACCACAGGATCACAAGTCCAGCGTGCTGTCCGCTCGGCGAGTATTGATGTCACATAGAATTCCTCTGTGTTAAAATGTAACTTCGCATAACATAAATTGGTATATTAAAGTCACGCAGCTAATCGAGGAAATTAAAGTGAAATAAAAGAATTTCCTCTGGAATGTTTAATATCAACTAAATAAAGAGATCCAGTAAGCAGTAGTATGCTGGGAAATTAAACTTATTAGTAAGTAACTATTGTTAGTAACAGAAATGATAAACTGGACTCGAAATAATAAACTGATAAACTGTTATAAATCCAACAAAATGTGGAAAGAATTCATGTTTCTGCCTGTCGTTCCTCACGTCGTCACTCAGACTGGAAAGAATCTGGCAATATGTTTAATATAAATCATGATGATGATTAAATCTACAAGTTAGTGATTTTAGAAACTACTTGTGGTTAATACAAAGGTTGTATAAAAATACAAAGGATGTATGAAACTGTTGATTATTTCCAACAGTCCTTGTATTGTAATATTGCAATACCTTGTATTGTAAAACTTACTGCCACACCTTGTATTGTAAAATTTACTTCCACACCTTGTATTGTAACACCTCGTCACCTTGCATTGAAACACTTACTGCCACACCTGGTATTGTGATACAGCTAAACCTTTTATTGCCACACTACCACACGTTTGTTGTAACGCTTTAAGCCGCACCTTGTATTGAAACGTTTACTGTGACACTTTACATTGTAACGCTATCACAACTTTTGTGCTGTAACACTTATTGTCACATCTTGTATTGTAACACTGGCTGCTACACCTTGTGTTGTAACACTGGCTGCTGACCCTTGTACTGTAACACTTGATGCTACACCTTGTGTTGTAACACTGGCTGCTGCACCTTGTACTGTAACACTTGCTGCCACACCTTGTGTTGTAACTCTGGCTGCTGCACCTTGTACTGTAACACTTGCTGCTACACCTTGTATTGTAACTCTGGCTGCTGCACCTTGTACTGTAACCCTGGCTGCTACACCTTGTGTTGTAACACTGGCTGCTGCACCTTGTACTGTAACACTTGCTGCTACACCTTGTCTTGTAACTCTGGCTGCTGACCCTTGTACTGTAACACTTGCTGCTACACCTTGTGTTGTAACACTGGCTGCTGACCCTTGTACTGTAACACTTGCTGCTACACCTTGTGTTGTAACTCTGGCTGCTGACCCTTGTACTGTAACACTTGCTGCTACACCTTGTGTTGTAACTCTGGCTGCTGACCCTTGTACTGTAACACTTGCTGCTACACCTTGTGTTGTAACACTGGCTGCTGCACCTTGTACTGTAACCCTGGCTGCTACACCTTGTGTTGTAACACTGGCTGCTGCACCTTGTACTGTAACACTTGCTGCTACACCTTGTCTTGTAACTCTGGCTGCTGACCCTTGTACTGTAACACTTGCTGCTACACCTTGTGTTGTAACACTGGCTGCTGACCCTTGTACTGTAACACTTGCTGCTACACCTTGTGTTGTAACTCTGGCTGCTGACCCTTGTACTGTAACACTTGCTGCTACACCTTGTGTTGTAACTCTGGCTGCTGACCCTTGTACTGTAACACTTGATGCTACGCCTTGTGTTGTAACACTGGCTACTGACCCTTGTACTGTAACACTTGCTGCTACACCTTGTCTTGTAACTCTGGCTGCTGACCCTTGTACTGTAACACTTGCTGTTACACCTTATGTTGTAACACTGGCTGCTGACCCTTGTACTGTAACACTTGCTGCTACACCTTGTGTTGTAACACTGGCTGCTGACCCTTGTACTGTAACACTTGCTGTTACACCTTGTGTTGTAACACTGGCTGCTGACCCTTGTACTGTAACACTTGCTGCTACACCTTGTGTTGTAACACTGGCTGCTGCACCTTGTACTGAAACACTTGCTGCTACACCTTGTGTTGTAACTCTGGCTGCTGACTCGGGAAAGACAATGACCACTATACACTAGACAATGTCCACTATACACTAGTCAATGACCACTATACACTAGACAATGACCACTATACACTAGACAATGTCCACTATACACTAGTCAATAACCACTATACACTAGACAATGACCACTATACACTAGGCAATGACCACTATACACTAGACAATGACCACTATACACTAGACAATGTCCACTATACACTAGTCACAAGACAATGACCACTAAACACTAGTCACAAGACAATGACCACTATACACTAGTCACAAGACAATGTCCACTATACACTAGTCACAAGACAATGACCACTATGCACTAGTCACAAGACAATGACCACTATACACTAGTTACAAGACAATGACCACTATACACTAGTCACAAGACAATATCCACTATACACAAGACAATGACCACTATACACTAGACAATGACCACTATACACTAGACAATGACCACTATACACTAGACAATGACCACTATACACTAGACAATGACCACTTTACACTAGTCACAAGACAATGACCACTATACACTAGTCACAAGACAATGTCCACTATACACTAGACAATGACCACTATACACTAGACAATGACCACTATACACTAGACAATGACCACTATACACTAGACAATGACCACTATACACTAGACAATGACCACTTTACACTAGTCACAAGACAATGACCACTATACACTAGACACAAGACAATGACCACTATACACTAGACACAAGACAATGACCACTATACACTATACACAAGGCAATGACCACTATACACTAGTCACTAGACAATGACCACTATACACTAGTCACTACACAATGACCACTATACACTAATCACAAGACAATGACCACTATACACTAGTCACTACACAATGACCACTATACACTAGTCACTACACAATGACCACTATACACTAGTCACAAGACAATGACCACTCTACACTAGTCACTACACAATGACCACTATACACTAGACACAAGACAATGACCACTATACACTAGTCACAAAACAATGACCACTATACACTAGTCACTACACAATGACCACTATACACTAGACACAAGACAAAGACCACTATACACTAGACAATGACCACTATACACTAGACACAAGACAATGACCACTATACACTAGACACAAGACAATGTCCACTATACACTAGTCACAAGACAATGACCACTATACACTAGACAATGACCACTATACACTAGACACAAGACAATGACCACTATACACAAGACACAAGACAATGACCACTATACACTAGACAATGACCACTATACACTAGACACAAGACAATGACCACTATACACTAGACACAAGACAATGACCACTATACACTAGTCACAAGACAATGACCACTATACACTAGACAATGACCACTATACACTAGACAATGACCACTATACAGTATACACAAGACAATGACCACTATACACTAGTCACAAGACAATGACCACTATACACTAGACAATGACCACTATACACTAGACACAAGACAATGCCCACTATACCTAGACACAGACCACTAAGACACAAGTACACATGACCACTACGCTACACTAGACACAAGACAATGACCACTATACACTAGACACAAGACATGACCACTATACATACTAGACACAAGACAATGACCACTATACACTAGTCACAAGACAATGACCACTATACACTGAACAATGAC